>PVKB01005613.1:0-90724 GCA_004027205.1 Ctenodactylus gundi | reverse complement strand
GGTTTCAGCCAGACAGAATGTATCGCCGTTTTATTTATTAGCCCCAGGCTATCTATGAACCAAGAACTTGAAAAGCCAAGAACAAAATTGAAAGATAAAGGTAATGCTCTGAGATCAAGACCCCAGCAACGCTAAAGGGGTGGCTTAAACTCTAAAAAAGCATGAGCTGTATAGAATTCCTTTCGCTTGCTTATTGTAATATAAGAGATACAAACAACCACAAAGGAATAAATAGCTTAGCAAATATTATAAAGCAAACTTTCTTGAGAGGTTGGGTTGGTTTGGTAATACTGGCAATGAACCCAGGGCCTTTGTACTAGGCTACATCCCCAGACCATTTTGTTGTTGTTGTTGTTACAGCTGTTTGGATTGTAAATCAGGCCCTCATTAAATTGTTAAATTGCCCAGTCTGGGCTTAAATTTGCAATCCTCCTGCTTCAGCTTCCCAGAGTGCTGGGATTACAAGTCTCTGCCACCAGCCTTAGCAAAACTGCTTGTCACCAACCATTGCCTGGGCTAAGAAATTGCTTCTTGCCATCCACTCTAGAAGCTCATCTGACTCAGCCCACTTTCTAATTGCTGGGAGAAAATACATCGGTATTTATTTTGACTCGTGGTGTCAGTACATGCTCAGCTGGTTCCAAGGCAGAAGTGGCCTGGTGGAAGAAGGCTGCTACACCCGTGGCCGCCAGGAAGCAGAGAGCCAAGGAAGGAGCCCGGAATGAGAACGCCCCCTTCCGAGACATACCCCGAGAGAGCTGCCCCTCCCAGCCAGCCTCCACCTCTGAATGGGCCACTCTGGGGGACATTTTGGATCTAAGCCATAACATCAGCATACACCCTTCACCCCATCGTAAGCTTCTTCCTTCCTTCCAAAGGTACCAAACGTAGCTACTGCCTTTCCTGATACAGCAATTCCTGCCTTGTGTTTCTTTTTTGCTTTATTGTCATAGTGCATTTTAAGACTCACTAATTTAGACGTGCTCATGTTTGAAATTTCACAATTTCATTTTTGGTCTCTATTAATCTATAGATTTTTCCCTCCTATCTTTTTCTTTATGACTGTACTGGTTAGGGTTCTACAAGAGGCAGAACTGACAGAAATTGTAAGAAAAGGTGATTTATGTGGAGAACTTACATGTCTGAAGAGAGACAGGTCAAAGTGGCAGTCTGCAGGTGCCAGAGCTGGAAGGTCTGAGGGCTGCTCAGCTGTGCGAGGTAGAACACCCTTTTGGGATGGCAGGACAGCTCGTGTGAGTCTGCTGCAGATCTTGGTTGTTCAAAGAACAATGGCAAAGACCAAAGGCTGAAGATTGGAGACATGTAATGTAGACAGAATCAAGCCGACACCCATCAAAGGACAAGGGCTTCCCCGAGAAAAGCTGCAACGATCGCTCGGCTTCCTTCCTTTTATACAGTTCCAGTTCCCAGTCAGGCCTCCCACATCCGGGGTGGGTGCCTTTCCCTCATTCGATGACCTGCAAGTCATTCACACACACAAACCTATAAGATCTACCCTGAGTGCGTTTCCTAATCCCTTCAAGTTGACGCAATTCCTTTAACATTACACTGACATTTCATCTTCTGCAAAACTCCTATCACTGACCTGGTTTTCTGTAGCCCAGATTGTGCTTGTTGCACGTGTATGCTGGAATTTGACACGTTTTCCTGTCCTCTGCATTTCCTGAAAATTTGCAAGCTGGATCCCAGAGCTTGATTAGACTCAGATTAAATCGCTTTGGTGAAATCTGTGTGTGATTATCTTGTCTCACTTGCGATACTAAGCAGCTGCTGGGGATCAGTCTCCAAATTCATTAATTCACTCAGAGGAGTAAAATGGTGATATTCTATTGTTAATGTCTTGTCTTCATTCATTAGCTGGAGTATTTTATAGACACTCTAGTTGTCTATTATTTATTTATCGAGTGTTCTGACTGGCATAGTTGCTACAGAAAATCCTTGGTCCTTCTCCCCTTAAAAAGAAGGCTCATGGTTTCAGGGTAATGAATTCCCTGCTAGCCTTTGACTGTTTGCATCATAATGAACGCACTATTTTAAATATATTCTATAGGTTTCAAAGCGTTGAGGTTCGTGGCTTGAGTAAAACTCAGATTGTTCATTTTGGCCAACGAGGACCTCTGCTACTTGACCCCTGTGTCCCTTTGACATTACAATAGGAGTTTTTGTTGTTTTTTTTCTTTTTGTTTTTGATTTTGTTGTTCTTGTTTTTGTGCTGATGATTAAATACAGAGCCTCGTGCATGTTAGACAAGCATTCTGCCAGCGAGCTACACCCACCCTCCCATAGTGGTCTTTTCTAGCCATCTTACTATCTGGTATGGCAAGGTAGTCTAGTCTCATCTTACACATTTTCTGTCCCAGACATAGACTCGATTATTTCCTCCATATTTTCTGGTATTTGTTAGTGCAACAAGCTATTTGAAGACCACAGTCTTGGTACAGGAATGCTCAGAAGCACACATTGGTCCTTCTCACTCAAAAATCAATACTATGGGCTTTTACTTAGTTCCTTCTATATTACAGCCAAGAATTCCTTCTTCCACATTGAAGATTTTCAACAGAGGGAGGAAAAGCATATGCTGGAGTAAAGACGGCCTCTTTAACAAAGGGTACTGGGATAACTGGCTAGCCACAGGCAAAAGAATAAAACTAGGCCCACATCTTTCTCCAAGTACTAAAATCAAATCAAAATGGATCAAAGACCTACACATTAAAATGGAAACACTAAACTTGTTGGAAGAGAAAAATAAGCAAAACCCTTGAAGACACAGGTGTAGGTAAGGAGTTTCTCATTAAATCACCCAAAGCATAGGAGTTTACACCAAAAATCAATAAATGGGATTATATTAAATTAAAATCTTCTGGACAGCAAAGAAATAAGAGTGAAGAGGGAACTGACGACATGGGGAAAAATTTTGCCAGCTACTCCTCAGATAGAGGAGTATATCAAGAATAAACAAAGAAGTGAAAAATTTAGACCCTCTGAAATAAAAGAACCAATCAACAAAAAAAGAGCGTCTGAAAGAAATAATTCTCTGAAGAAGTCCAAATGGCCAATAAACACATGGAAAGCAAGTCAGCATCTTTAGCCATCAGAGAAACGCAAAACAAAACAACACTGAGGTTCCACCTGACTCCAGTAAGAATGGCTGGCATGAAGAATTCCCAAAACCACAAAAGCTGGTGAGGCTGTGAAGGCGAATGAACCAGCCTCTACTGCAGGTGGGATCATAAACTGGTACAACCACTATGAAAAGCAGACAGAGATTCCTCAAAAAAGAAAAAAAAACTGAAAATAGATATTCCATTTGACCCAGCTATACCTTTTCTCGGAATTTTCCCAAAACAGTTAAGGTTATCATCTATGTTTATAGTAGCACAATTTTTAACAACCAAATCTTGGAAGAAGCCGATGTGTCTATCAACAGATAAATGAATAAAGAAGATGTGGTATACACACACAATGCAGTACTACTCTGACATAAAGATGAATTTAAGTCATTTGTAGGAAAGTGGATGCACCTTGAGATGATTGTGCTTAATGCAATGAATGTGACACGGAAGGTTTACTATTGTATGGATGGCTTCTTACCTGAGAAAATCAAGCCATAAACAAGTAAAAGAGACATGGAAGGAAGGAAGAAGACAGAACTTTGTGGACAAGAAATGGGGCTAGGGGATGGGGGATCCAGGGGGAGGAAGGGGATGTAATATGGAAATAAATTTTCTAAAACTGTGGGAATAATGCTGTTCTGATTAGGCTCAAAGATCTCTACACGCTCGAATCTAGTAGAGGAGTAAACCATTGGGACCTCCCGAGGCCACGTATATAATAAAAATACCATGAGCTCTAGATGCAGAAAATTCCAGATTCAAATCCTAGTCTAACTTGTTTACTTGATCCAGTTACATAATTTCTAAGAGTCTCTTTTCCCTAGCCTAAAAATATAGCCATACTAATGTACACATGCCTAAACTTTTAGGAGTAATAAAACGAGATTGCACCTGTTAACACCACAGCAGCTACCACACACACCTGTGTCTTCCCCGTTGCAGTAACTGTTTGTTCTCTTTTCCTATCTCCTACCATGCAAGCAGGTACAATTAAGAGAATTCTTTAATAAAAGCTCAATAAGGGTATCTCTCTAATAAAAAATTCCAATAACATGAGCTCAGAGGATAGCATTATACAGGAGTTACACTTGCAAAGACTCATTACATACTTGGCATCTCTAAATAAAGTACAAAAGAGGTTAACATCGACCTTCTGCTTACTTGTCTAAAAAATATACCTTTCAAGTCATATGATTAGTGGTTTCAATAGATTGGTAGAAATAATAATTACAGAAACAACCGCTATAGGCTTTCTGCTTTCTTTTTTTTTAAAATCGTTATCTTCTTAGAAAGACTTATGTACATACAGAAACCCTTCGTTGTGGCACAGCAGGATTTTCTTGGGTTTCTGTAATTATAGGTAATAATGAGGCTCTGAAACCTCACCTCCCTCCTGAGCCAGTGCAGTGGTGGTTCGGCCAAGGGAGGCAGCTTAGCTGTGTGAGTCACTGGTGTGGGGAGGGGATGAACAAAGCAGGGAAAACAATGATGCAGGAAGCAGGACCGTGCTTTTCACAGACCCAGACTGCAGGCTGAGCAGCAAGGCAGCGTGGGTATGTTTGCAAAGGTGTCCTAGAGAGACGATTACACCACATGGCTGTGTCCTCATTTCGAGTCACCTGGCAATATGGTTTTCAATGGGAAGAAGGAGGTCAAAGGTCACAGCAGCCTGCAGCCTGTGCTATCCTGTTGGCATGTTTGACACGTCCTCAGTAAGCCTCACAAGATGAAGAAACTGTCTATATTTGTTGGTGGCCGTTCCCTCAAGAATCTCACACTGCTTCACACATGTGTGCAAAAACAGCCTACTCCTTAGAGCCATCTGCCTACCCTGCGGCTGTTTCCCAGAAGCCAATGGTCATGTCTCGAGGACTGATGGCCCTAAAGAGAACTTGAGCTAAAATAGGATCATTGTGGTGGCTTTCTAATCTTAGCCGAAACCTACCCCACTTAGAGTGGGCTCTAGGGGGGGCGTAGCACCCAGGACCCCCGCCTCCCACCTATCACCAGCAATGGCTTCTTACCTTTGTCATTGGACAGTGTCTCCCTCATCCCCTATTTTTTCTTGCTCTGTTACCTCAACAGGTTCAGGGGTAACATGATTCTTTTCATTGCCCTGAGCCATTCTCACCTCTTTTGTTCGTGCTGAAGCGTTACATCTAACACAAACACAGTCAACTTCTCAGCTTTGACTTCCAAGGTACAGCTTGGCAAACTGTGGCTTATTAAGAGCCAAATATTTGTGAACGATAATGTTCAGGAGAAAGATATTAAAGGGAGTTGTATTTCAAGATATTGAATACCAAGAGCCAAGTGAAAGGACTCTTAGCATGCTACCTATCTACACAATTAGCCAGAGAGTGAGAAAGGGTGTGTGTGGATATAACAGACAAGTTTTCTACCACACAAAGGTGTGATTCTGGGTGGGAGAGAGAAGAGAATTTCCATACCGATCAGGGAACCTGGATTATGATTTACCATTGGGGTCTTCGTGAGTTAAAAAAAATGTACTCCTTCCTCAAGACACATGACTTCTACATTCTAGAAAACTATAAGTGTACAGATCAATGATACCTATGGTGTGAATAAAGCTATGTGATGATTTGGATCCAGAATGGTCCCCCAAATCCTCATGTATTTGGGTGTTGAGGATTATCTATGGATTAGGAGGTAGGGTCTGGTCAGAAAGGTGGATTGCTTGACCTGTGGCACATTACCGGGCGTGTGGTCAGTAGTGAGAGTGAAGCCTAGAAGAACACTGTCTTAGCTGCTTTCTTATTGCTGGGACAGAATATCCAACATCCACAATTTAAGGGGAGGAACGATTTAGCTTAACTTCCAGTTTCAGAAGGTAACCACCACGTGTGGGTGGCTGACAATGGTAGAAGCACATGGCAGGAGGAAGGAAGAGGAATAGATGGGCTATTCGCACCATGGTAGACACAAAGCCAAGTGAAGGAGGAGGGGAGGAGCTACCCTTCCAGGTCCTGCCCCAGTGCTCCACCCCCTCAGATCCAGCCCCACCACCCAACAGCATATTGGCATTGTTTTAACATTCAAATCCATGAGGCTTTTGGGGAACACTCCAGACCCAAACCGTAACAGACATATACCCTCCACCCACCTCCCTGCTAGGCTCATTCCTCCCTCTTGCTATGCCGTGAACAGCTATTCTCTACCAGACTCTTCCCACCATTGCCAGCTGCCCATAAATGGATTGAGGACTCCTTAAACTGTGAGCTAAAATAAACCTTCCCTGCCTTAAGTTGTGGATGTTGGGTACAACGTGCCAGGAACAAGAAAGTGACTAAAACATATTCCCTCGGGTGCAGCACTATTGTGCGGTGCACGACCATTTCACGAGGGCCCTAGGGAACACACAGGGTTCCTTGACCACTCCCATGAATAAAAACTGCAGAGGGCAAAGCACTGAAATTCTTCAGCAGGTTTTATATCTGAGAGCAGATGGGAGCTGGGACCTGCCTATCAACACAGACCTCTAGAGAAGGCAGACTCAGTGTACAACCCACCAGCATGGACAACAGTAGAACATCTGACCCTCTAAGCAGAGCTAGGCCAAGATTTTGACTCTTGAGATGTCCAAGAACTCCAGGGAAGCACTGAAAGTAGCTAAGGACTGAAAGTCAGCAAAGCAACTGTAGTTGCAGGCAAGCTAACTCCAGGCTGAGTCCGCAGATGGGCCAGAAGGAACCAGAAGAATTTCACTGACTCAGAACAACATGTCCCAACTAGGGATCAAACCTGGACACGGTGATGTTGAGCTTCTAAAAAACACTTGGTATATGTGGCCTGTGCATAAGAAAACAGATGACAGGCCCAGGGACACAGATGTCCGCAGAAAAGCAAGGCAGCTCAGATGCTCTTGGCAGAAACTAGGATGACGGACAAGCCCCTCGAGGATGTCAGTCAGATCCAGGGAGAAAAGGAGAAGTGATGACATTGATTGAGGAAATTTGAATTGGAAAGAATACCTTTACCCCTGTGTATATTTTTCTAGATTAAAGACTATTATTTTTTGGTCACTTGGACTGTGTAATTACATGAGTATCAAGTTTGTCACAAACCACTTTTTATATAATTTCTCCCCATTTCTCAAATCTCTTTTGCCTGAAGACTAAGAATTCAGATTTGATTGTCAAGCTCAAAAGGGACATTTTACTTAGTAAAACTTCAGACTTTTGCTTTTTAACTGTGAAATTTCCCCATTCTTTCTAGCTTCTCTGTTAGAGTGACTAGCACAAAATTTTTGGGACACAATATAGTTACTGGGAAAATGGAATCAGAGAGACCCTCTTGTGCTCCTGCTTGGTAGTAGACAACATTGGACCTTTCCCTCCAGGCACCTGTGTCCATCCAGACAGTGCAGAAGCGGCAGGCCTGTGGGGCAGGGCATCTTCATCACAAGTCTTTGAATTTGAACCTCTGGCAAATCTACTAGTACAAAGAATGAATTCTTCATTGAATGTCCGCCTTCACAGCAAGAATGGTTTGGATTAAGTATGGTGTTATGGTTTGGATCTGCAATGTCCCTCAAGAGGCTTTTACCCGGATTTCAGAGGAAGGCGTAGGAGGCCAGGTAATGTGCCTCTGGGAAGGCAGCACACAAAGCTGTAAAGAAGCGCAAGGTGCCGTGGAGGCTCCAGAAATTTAGAGATAGTAGGAACAAGCATCATTTGCTGAGGGAGGCTACAGGCTTTGAGCAGAGCCAGCCCAGAGAAAAAGCTACGGAGACTGCAGCCAGAGGCAATGCTGTAAGGGCAGAGTCACCAAGCCCTTTGGAGCTCACAGCTCACCACAGCCTGTACGGGGTGCTGGACACGGAGCTACAGAATTAAATAGAAGTGCAATTTGGTCATTGTTCCTCTGGATTTCATTCATTGCTTTGGCTTGAATACTTCCTATCCTGTTATTTCTCTCTCCCTCTTGGAATGGGAATGTTCACTCTGTGCCATTGTATATTGAAAGTGTTTAACTTTTCTTTGATTTTCACAGGGGCTCACAACTAAAAGTTTGCCTTTAGTCTCAGAGGAGCCATTGGACTTAGACTTTTTAGCCACACTGAAACTGTTAAAACTTTGGCAACTTTTAGAGAAGGACTGAATTCACTTTGCACAAGGAGGTGGGCCAGGGAGGAATGCCATGGTTTGGATCTTAATGTCTCCCAAAGCCTCAGGCATTGAGATGCTGTGAGATACTGATGGAACCACGTGTTGTTTATAAGTGGGGCCTGGTCAGAGGGGTTGAAACACTGGTCACTGGGACAGGACCTGGAAGGGGCCTAAGCCCTTCTTCTGCGCTTGACTTTCCTTTCTTTCCCCTTCTCTCCTCTCACCTACTACTTTCTAACTACATTAATATTCTTGGCCATTTTGTGAAAAGTGAAAAGCTGAGATCCTGGGAGCCAAGGCTGATGAGTGTTTGCCCGTAGTTCCACAGATTGATTCCGGTGGGGACAGACGTTCATCATCCACAGCCCAAGGTGATGGTTTAGCTTTTCCTAAGGAACTAACGACATCTCCAATGGTTCCATTGATCCTCTGCTCACGCCATCCTCAGACTATTCTTTCCTTGTTAATAACCGTTCTCTTCTCCTTTCTCAGGAAGAATTGATTTTTCAGTTTAGTCCTTACAGTTCAAAGAAGCATATGAAGAGTTTTGCCTTTAGCAGATGAGAGATCATGAAGAGACTGTGGAATTACAATGAATCTATTTTTAATATGATATTCTTTCCTAAAAAAATCAGTGTGGCTTAAAAACAACTGACAGTTACTACAAATACATTCAGCAATTCTAAATCAGGGAGAAAATATTTGTTAACTTTATTTAAACTGAAAAAGAATAACAGAAAGACACATGAGGCCCTTGGAGGACTTTTGCAGCGAGTCTGTGATAGCTTTCCCATGACCCCAGGGGCAGAGAAACAGCTCGCGTAGAGACGGGGGCGGCAGTGATACGGGGAGCTTACTTACCACCTGCCAGAGACTGTGTGGAGGGCTTCGGAAGCTTGCTTTCTTCAATCTTTAAGGAAACCCTAGTGTTAAAATACAGATGGCTCCTCCATGCATGAGGGGGCTACGTCCCAGAAAACCTATTGAAGATGAAAAGGCACTGAGTGCCCCGAGCCTATAAGACATCATAGCTTAGTGGATCAGTACAAAATGTTCTCATTGCATTTCTCTCTGTGGTAATTTTGAAGAAGAAAACAACACTCCTTCTATCTTTAATGCCAGTGATAGCATCCACTGAGCACTTGTTATGTGCCAGAGACTGTGGTAAGCAACCAACCCACCACACAGGACTCCTTTGTTATTATCATTTGACAACTGGAGCTGACACAGGTGGTGCCACTGACAATGTACGTCGCCTGCGGTTGCCCGGCCCTTCCCAAGCCCTAGGCCTCACCTCTCTGCTACACCACATCCCTAGGCTACAGCTACAACAAGCATGCTTTGCATGTTGGGAGATACTGCCTCTCTTTCCTTCTGCACAAGTAAGTGGGAAAGTTCTAAGCTATGGGGAATCCGTAGAGTCAAAGATAACACACCTTACTGCCCAGCTGTAAAATTAGCCTTCTTTTAGGCTTTAAAATGTAACATAAAGTTGTTGGATTTCCGATGCCTCACTATGTCTTAGAGTGATTCACTTAGCTGGGTGTGACAGCACATGCCTGAGCCTTACTGCTTCAAGGAGGCAGAGGCAGAAGGATGGCGAGTTCAAGTCCAGCCTGGGTAACTTAGAGACTTAACCAGACCTTGTCTCAAAACAAAACCTAAGAAGCACAGGAGCAGTTCCGTGCAAAGGCCCTACATTCCATCCTCAGTACCATACAAAAAAGGAGAGTATTTCACTTCTGCTAACATGTTTTCTAAGAACACCAAGTTAAGTGAGTTGTATAGATAACACTCTATTCATAAACAAGGAGATGGCATCAAAAGATAACATCAGTATGTGTGGCCAAAACCTACTAGCTGCCGCTTCTAGATCGACCTTTTGTGCGTGTTGTTAAATCGTGCCCTCTTCGTAACTGGACGTCACTCAGTCCTCTGTGTTCATTTCTGTTGTTCTGCTGAAATGAGTTGAGTGGTTGGGTGAGCACTCCACGGACGGACAGCAGGAGCCAGAAGCCAGCCGTGTCTCTTTGCTCAGCTCCTTTAACATCTTTTCAACTTACATGACAACTCAGAGGCCAGCAGGGGAAAAAATAATGAAAGTGTGAGACTTTTTTTAAGTTTCATTATTCTAAAACACTTGCTACAGCCAGAAAATCAGCCCTTTCACAATGGATTTTCTCAAGTTAATAAAGTTCCAGTCCTCTGCTGGTTTCTGTGATTTCGTGCCTATGATACAGCGCTGAAGTGGGCAGTCACTGCAAGCAGTTACATTCAGGAAGAACATGTCATTACCATCTAATACAAATAAATAAATATCTAAAATATTTCTTGGGCAACTAATCAGGAGAAATAATTCCTGATGTTCTGTTGAATCGAATGCATCATCGACTATTTTAAAAAGCAAACACCTGGGTTCTGGAAGAGGAGCATTTCTGAGCGCTGTGGACTTGGGTCTTGCTGTCACGATTCTTCCTTTCAGGAACTCAGTTTCTCTCTATTAAACACAGAACTTATACTGACTTTAAAAAATGGAAACATGTAATAAATGAAGTACTTTCTGAAGATTATTAAGTCACTGTGCTTGATTTATTGTGCACACTAATAAATAATCATAAATCAAGGGAGTAGTGAGAGCCAGCAAAGTGAAACAATATCATATTATGTTTCCTGTTAAGTGTTCCTTGCCGGAAAAGAGAACTTGGGCCTATCCATATCATTTTAAGATTCCTGCTAACAGTACAAACAAAAATCTACACAGGGAGATTAATTATATTCTTTGCATGAGATCTAATTTCTCTGTAGCACTTTACAATCTCTGAATGGGAAAAAAGTGACAGAGAAAATTATTAAAGCAATCAAATAAATGAAATTGCTAATTGCATATCCCTTTTAGTTAAAAACAATGACGTTAGAGAATGACATTGAAGTAAAACTGCAAATATAAGATTTGTAATTTTGAGAATTTTTCAAATCCAATGCAAAGATGGTAAACTGGTCGTTAAACACCGGCAGTTAAAGCCAAGGGTTTAATTTTCTTTTTCTTATAAGCAATTATTGAAGCTGCTACGATGGGAATTATACCAAGGAGCCAAGCACTGTGCTGTTTAAAAATAAAACTGGCCTCTGATTTATGACAAGTTGAAGTGGAGGAACTTTAAAGTTGAATTAACTCAGGTTAATTATGAGGGTCCTTCAAGGTTGGGGCTACAATGACTTCTGGTCTTTTTGATTATTTGTTAGTTACTTACTGCTGCTATTAAATACTTACTAAAAATTCGGTGGCTTCTAAGGGCATACTCTTATTTATTATCTTACAGTTCTGGAGGTTAGAAGTTTCACTGAGCCAAAAACCAAGGTGTGGGGAGAGCCCTGCTCCTCCTGAGGCATCTCCCGGAGGCCGTGGCATCCCCCTGGCATCACTCCAGGCCCTGCCCGTGCCACACCTCCTCCTTGTGCTCTCCCTGCCACCTCCTTTACTTACATGAACTCTTAGAAGTGCCAGGACCCACCTGGAGAATCTATATAATCTCTCCATTTTAAGATCTTTAACCTAATCAAATCCCTGGGATACAGCCCCTTTGCCATGTAAACTCATACTTCTTTCTCTAGGTTTCATGGATTAGGAAGAACCTGGTACCTAAAAACTTGAAGCTGAGGGCAGAACCCCACTGGACAATCTATGCGCCAAGACTATGCCAGCACAGGGAGCACCTTAGCATTTTTTGAGAGAGAGAGAGAGAGAGAATTGATTTGGTCCATGTGAGGGAAAGCAAGCTTCAGAAGACAGAACCCAAAGATCACTACCTCCCAGGCCCTGGGGACAGAGCAAGCCAAAAGCTAGAACCAGACTCTGTATGTGGGTCCAACGACTGGCTCTGTATCCTGGAACTGTTTGTTTCTGGTCTCCAGGGGGGAAAGTATAAAAATCAAAAGAAAGCTTTTTAGAAATTTTAGCAGGGTAATTTTCTGTATATTGAATGTTATTTAAAATGCAGATTTCCACTTTGCATTTCCAGTTCATGTAGCTTTCTTTCTCTTCTACTTTATATCTCTTTCTTTCATCTTCCCAGAAATTGTTTTTTTAATGATAAGTTTTCAGAAGTGTTAGGTCATGGCATATTGGAAATGAAGACAAAACAAAAAATACTAGGATTTGTCACTCAACTGATATTAAGAGCCTTAAGCTCTTAGAAAAATTAAATTTAAATAAGAAGAGCTTGGTGGAGAACTTGCTAAGAAAACCTACAACGGTGAATTGAATTGACTATTAATACCTGCAAGGACTAAGAGTCCCAGAGCCAGCTCACTAAACTATCTGCCCATTAAGAACTTTCCAGGGCCCTTTCCCCTTCTCCTACCCCCGCGCTTTGGGAAGGAAGGGAAGTCTGCCTCATTCTCTTTCTTCAAGCCAGGGGAGGGGGAAGGCTCCACTTTAAGTCAAGTTTAGGATTTTCACTATTACAAGAAACCAGACATTTAATTACTGAGTGGAGAATGTGTTATATGGTCTAAATACAGGACTTGAGCCTGGACAATTCCTGGGGTCTGTCCAAGTTCTCACCTACGAACGGGCAAGAGCAAGCTTCACAGAGGATCAGAAGGTACTCTGCAGCTTTCATCCCTCAAGTTGTGACTGTTTAACCTCCCGATTGCATAGTTCTTAGAGACAGGACACATGATAACACATGGTGGCTTGTACAGGTATCACATATGATTCAACGTGGGCTTTCTCAGGCTCAGCATATGGTCATATTGAGGTTGGTAGTTCTTTAATCTAAGGACCTGTCCTGCCTGTGGACTGTAGGATGTTAAGCAACATCCTTCACCATAACCTTTAGAGCTTCCACCCAAGTCACAACAACCCAAACTTTTTTTTCAGCATTGCCACCTGTTCACTGAGGAGCAAAAGGGACCCCAGCCCGCACAGAGAATCACTGGTATACAGGAAGCTGTCTCTTCTTTCTGCTGTCCCCATAAGCAATCTTGAAATCTACTTATCACATTCTCGTTGAGTATGCTCCTTTGAGCAGACACTTTAAAAGACCTCTGAGTGGGGACACTAGGCTGTTAGCAGCCATTGAACATTACTGCAAATAGGATCATCAGATTTCTCTCTACTAGAGATTTGCCGATTATGAACACCCTGCTCATCTGAGGACAAGGTGAGAGTAAGGCACAAGACCTAGAAGCCTACAGGTTCCTGCCATTTCCAAAACATATCTTGAGCCCATTTTCTATAATCTCTTTCAGCAACCCCACATGTCACCTCTGTTATAGCAGAAAATGTTTGCCATGTCCTCCCGCACCCATATCACAGCACTAAAACTCCCTGTTCACACAATTCTCAGAATGATGTTTCTCATAAAGTCTTTAAAGACCTGCCTTTACCCAGAGTAAAACAATCAAGCCTTTTAGCAAGACACATCCCAGCCTCCATCCACAACGAATTATTTCTACCCCAAGCTTTGGCCCTGGCTGCTCCTCCTTTACCATTTGTTTTAGCTAGAAAACTCCCACTCCCCCTGCAGTCTCATCTCAAGCATTCAAGCCTTGAACATCCTCCTCTGAGCCACTCGGCAGCGTAAGTCCCTTTTCCACGCTGCCGGATAGCAATAAGCATGGCACTTACCTCTCTGTCTCTGAACAGCTTTCTGACTAGACTTTCGTCTCCATTCGACCACGAGCTGAAGACAGGTAGGGTTTGTTTTGACTGTGTCCCTGGAGAAGTTCACAACTTGTCGACAGCCAGGGGAGACCAGGCCTCCGCATTTCTCTGCTTCTCCGGCCACACTTTCCAGCTGTTTTCGACTCTGAGCCCCGCAGGCCTTTGCTCAGGTCTAATCCGTGACCACGTTGTCACCACCTCCAGCCTCCCCATAGAAACTCCTTCCCATTCACAACAGCCCTCCTCCCCTCCTTCTTGAATTCTGTCCCTGAACAATTTGCTTATCATCTACCTGTCGGTAAAAGTTACTTCCACCAGGAGCTTTCTCTAAACTTGTAGACCAAGAGAGGTCTCTCTGTTTTAACCTTTCATGGCACCCTGGGTTTCTTATTGTATGATTCTTTATTTATTACAATTTGTTACTCTCAAACTGTATATACAGATGAAGAGATGTGTTCACTCTTTACAAAATCTGATTCTGAACTTCCCATTCACTGATGTAGAAAAAAATCAAAATTAAAACCAGTTATGTTCTGGTAAGCCTATTAGAATAAGACTTGGGGTGCAGCTCAGTAATTAGAGTGCTTGCTTAGCAAAGCATAAAGCACTTGGCTCGATTTCCAAGTACCATGTAAACACTATGGTGGCACGTGCCTATAATCTCAGCACTCAGGAGGCTGAGACAGGAGAATTACTGAGGCCAGCCTGGACTACAAGCAAGATTATGTCTCAAAAACCAAAAGTAAAAGCAAAAAAAAAAAGTAATAATTTTGCAGGCATCAATGAGCATTAGGATTTTGGGTAATGACTTCTGGTCTTTGGTCTACTGTAATCCACATCTCTGTGAACATAATCATTGTCCAGTTTGTGGTCCATTCCACAAAACTACCTTCTCCAAGTCTAGAAGAAAAAAATTTTTCTAATGTCAAAAACTTGTGACAAAATCTATATTCACCATATTGCTTGTTTGTGACTTCATAAACTCTCATAACTTTTCTAATTGTTGAATCATCTTTTAAGTTTCTGAATATTTGATAATAGTGAAATAAAAATTAAAGGACATTAAAGAAAAGATAATTCTAATAAATTATTGGCACTAGGGTACCCTATATCTCTGTGATCAATAATTAATACAATTGCCACTAGCTAGCACCATCAGTGGGCTCTTCTACACAGAAACACTATGGTAGTGCTTGTGTACTTTAGATAAGACCATTTCGCAGTTTCACTTTTTCCAAACAAAATTAGCTCTTTATTAAAACAGCAACATAAATATTAATAAACTTTTATTAAAGAAATCAGGATTAACAATAATGAAAACCTCACAAAATTGTCCTAAATAACACCAGTCAAAAATGAAACTGAAACAGTAACTATAATCCATTATATTTAAATAGTAATGTTAAGAGACTACATACCAAAACGTCTGAGATGCAGTCAAAGCAGTGCCCAGAGGTAAACTTATAATCTTACGTGTCCTATTATGAAATAAGAAATAAAAATAAATGAACTAAGCCATTAATTACAAAGGAACATTTGTAAAACAACAACATGAGCATAAAAGTAAATGAGAAAGTAAAGATGAAAAGTCATGTTGATATATATACAAGAGAAAAAATAAATTGATAAAATATCTAAGTGTTGGCTCCTTTAAAAGACTAGTGAGTCTAATAAAAGAAAAAATTCAACTAAAAAGTTTACAAATGAGAAAGAAGCTATAACCACATATACGGCAAAAACAGTTTTAATTATAAGATAATCATATGTAGAAATCTAAAAAAATTAAAATTCTATGGAAATTTATAATTTTCTTTTAAAAATATTATTTTAAAACTGATACTCAAGAAACAGCAGTTAACCTAACCAAAATTATTAAAGAAGTTTTAAATTTTTTCAGAGAATTATCTTTTTTTCAAAATCATAAAAGAAGTTTTAAAAGTTTTCAGAAAATTATTTTACTCACCCACCCTGAAAAACCTTGAGGCTTGAAGACTTATGAGTAAGTTCCTCCAAATCTCCAAATAATAGGTAATTACTCTACTATATACTAATCTAAAATACAGAACAACATAGAAATTTTGTTTTTGAAGCTGATAAAGTGGAATACAAAAATGAACAACTACAACCCAATCTGTTTCATGAATATAAAGGCAAAAAATCTCAATAAAATGTAAGAAGTTGAATTTATTATTATACTAAAAAATCATTATTATACTAAAAAAGAAAAAATCTTCTCGGATGAAACAGGGTGCATCTCATGCAGAAGCAATCCAATATTAAGAAATTTCTTAACACAATTTATTATGATAATAGGCCATCAGAACAAAATCTTATGATAATCTCTAGTTGCCTGAAATGTGTTCATTATAATCTAACAACATTCAATAAAACATTTTAGTATACTTGAGCCAGGAAACCACTTCCAATCTGATGAAGACTTGTAGTTCAGTCCAACAGCTGACATTAAAAGCTGGTGAAATATTGATGATATTCCTGAAAAGTCAGGAATAAAAGCAAAGTCATCACCATCACTTTAGTGTATGAAGTATAACGACTGTCAAGGAAGAAATAAAGCCCCCATTAATTACAGTTGGAATGATTGGCTATCGAAGGTAACCAACAAGGAGAATGAAAGAGTTCAGAAAAGTTATCAGGTTCGAAAATCAATTGCTTGATCCCACAGGGAACAATGACTTATTTTTAAAATGATCCCAAATAGCAAAAAAAAAAAAAAAAAAAAGACTAAAATATCTAATAATCTACTTAGTAAGAAACATGCAGGGCATAAAAAAGTTACTTCAGAGAATAAAGGCATCTTTAGCAACCTTGGCACATAACAAATTCCTGAGTAGGAAACTTAATGTTATAAACTTGGCAATTCTCCCTCAAATGATTTATATTAAAGAAATTATGTTTAAAAATGCCAATAGAATTTCTTTTGGAGCTTGACCAAACTATAGCTAAAGCTCATCTGAGAGAATAAATGCACAAATGTCACCAAAAATATTTTGAAAAATAAGAATAACATTTATCCCACTGAAAATTAAATACATAGAAAAGCAAGTGATAAAATGGCAATAATTTAAATAACATGGTTCAGGAACAGAGAATACCAACAAACAAACAATAAATTCAGAAACCATTCCAAGTATATGTAAGAGTTTAATATTTGATAAATGTGGAATATTCAAAACAGTAGAAAAGGGAATTTTGACAATTGATGTAACAACTAAATAAATATTTAGACCCTTAGTCACATCTATATCAAAAATATATTCCATTTGGTGTAAATATTCAAATTTTAAAAATTAAAGGAAAGTAGACAAATATGTATATAACATGGGTACAGAGAAGAGATTTTTAAACATATGACCAAAGGCAGAATTCAGGGGGAAAAAAAGATTTATCGAAATGAAAAATTCAGTATTTCTGTATATCAAAGACATCCTGAATTAAGTTGGTACATGTCTAAGAAAGGGAAAAATGTATGCAGCTACAGAATAAGCAAATTATTAGTGGTTTTCATATGCAAAGAGCTCTCACTAATCAATAAGGTGAACTCCCAACAGAAAAATTAGCATATACGTTAATTTGTTCCTTCAGCAGATATTTATTGTGCTTCTAAAATGTGCTACATCTTGTGGTAGGGGCTGAGAAAACAATATGGAGACTTTAGGCCTCCACATGCAGCCTCTTCCCTCATACATAGGATGAGGAAAAGACCAAACTGTTTAAAAAGGAAATAAAGTTAGAAAACAAAGATCGAAACAGTAAACTGGATGACGGGTGGAGACTTTTCAATAGGTTGATCTAGGTACAGCTAAGCAATTATCTAAAGACCACATTATGGAGGAGAGGGTGGCTATGAAGCAGAGAGAACACATCTACCAAGGCCCGGAGGTGTGAGAACAGTCTTGGATGTAACAAGAGTGGCAGACAGTAATATGGTGGACAACAAGGAGAAGACTGTAGGTGGGATTGGGCAGAGAGGGAAGGGTCACAGAGATAAGGGGTTACATTTCATCCTACAAATAACAATGTATTTGATTCAATTTATCAGAAAGGTCATTGTTGCTACTGTATCAACAAACAGTAACAAGGAGATCAAATAGGATTGGCCGTCAGAATAGAGAGGTGAGAAAAAAATATTAGCCAGGACTACTGATTTTGGAAAGAACCAGACAGCTTAAAGATGGTTCTGGGTGGTAAAACTGAATAGATCATGCAGACAAAAGGAAAGTGGGAAAACACTTCTTACCTTGACAAGATAGGTAGATGCACAATACGCTCAACTTCATTGCAAACCTTAAATTTTGCGCTTATACATATCAGTAAAATGGGGGGAAAAACTGAATAGATCGTGAAGAGAGCAGAGACAATGCCCAGATTTCTGGCTTGCACAGCTCACTGAATAGTGGTACTATTTATTGCAACAAGGAAGATGAGGAAACCAGGCTTGGGCAAAAACTGAGAAACTCCATCTTGGCAATGTGGAGTTTGTGAGATATGAGTCAACGAAGGAAGTAGATTAAGGGCATAAGTAGATGTGAGAATCCAGAACTTACAGGAAAGTCTATGTTGGAAACATAAACATGAAGCTCATTCCAGCATGAAGATGGCACTTGGTCTATGAAAGTGGCACTATTCCTGCAAAAGGACCAGAAACCAAAGAGAGATGAGAATGAAAGAAAGAATCCCCTGCTTTCCAAAATTTAGGCAGATGAGCACAAGACTGGGGAGTGACTAATGACACAGGAAACCAGAAGAGAATAGTGGCTTGGATGTGAAGAGAAATTATTTCAAGAGGTAGGGGAAGGCTGGGCAATATGGAGAGGTCTGGTGACCTTGCGGGTGCTGTTGGTGTGGTCTTGGAGATGTTGCATCATGGTGGACTGAAGAGCAAAGATCAGAAAGCAGACTACATGAACATCTCACTTCCTGAAGAAGTGTGGTTGTAAAGGAGAGCTGAGAATGGATAGTAGACACAGAAGATGCACACGGAGAAGATCCGACTGAGATGAAGACGTCAGACCGTGTTTGCAGGCTGACCAGGGTGATCTACTGAGGGGATCCGTGATGCAGAAGAGAAAGAGGGGATACCTAAAAAGAAAGTCCTCAGAAAACTCAAGAAGGGGCAGGATTCAGAACAGGAGAGGAAGGACTGGCCTTTGAAGCTTCCTCCAGAGTCACAAAAAAAGATGGTTCAAAAAAGAAGATGGAAGTTTATACATGTAAGTCTAATTTTCTCGGTGAAATATGAATTCAACTAAGAGGAGGGATCAAAACATTTTAAGGAGCAGAAACAAGGGCAGTAGTTTAGAAGTGAGAAACTGAGACAACAGCAGGAACAAGAGCACCAGATTGAGGTTTGAGATAATGGATTCCAAGTGTCCTAGTTGCCTGAGTTTTGTGATTTTCTTAAAAGAAAATATTTTCTCAACCAGGCCCATGCAAAGCAGATGGACAGGTTTAATCAGGGTTGGGAATTTGTCAGGAAATAACTTGGAAGAAACTGGGAATCAACAGGGCTAAAAACGGGGCAATTGAAGGAGCGTGAACATGACAAGGGAGCATGGAGTCTGGGCGGCACAGCAAAGTGCACCCACGACAAGGGCGGGTTAATAGCTGGACGCTGAGGTTAACGAGCTAGATGTTGGCTAGCTAGCGGAGAGCCCCAGAGACAAGGAGGGTGATCAGAGTGGAATGTCTGAACTGCGTCAGTGCAGAACCTAAAAGCAGGCGCCAAGACAGGATTCACGGGCACGAGTCCTGCTGAGGGAACCCCTGTGAAGGATGAAAGGAAGGAAGCAGGGAAGGACAGGCACCCTCCTACCAAAAGGCAGGACTGACCCACCTAAAACGGAGGGCAGGATGGGGCAAAAAGCTCAGATAATAAGCAACACGGTTCTAAGAAATTTCAGTCAGGTGTTCAGGGTCTCCAAGCCAAGATCATTCATTAGGGGATTCCTAGGCCTCTTGTGAATGAGCGGTCACCAATACCACCTGCCTGCACTCAGCCACTGACCAGAACTAGCCCAGGAGAAGCAGTTCCCAAGGGATCCCCGGGGATGGCCGGGCTGTCGGCCACCGGTTCTCCCAGCCAGAAGCCGGAGATCTGAGGGGTACACCCCAAGGTCATCAAGGACAAGGATACGACCTCGGGAGCAAGGAGTGACTGCAAAGGAAGGAAATGGTTACGGGGACGGAGGTAGGAGGAGGACACTGAATGCTGGAGCTCGAGGTCACGCACAGTTGCGCATGACACACCCCTCCTTGGGTTGTGTGTCAACCACCCCACAGTCACTGAGGACTTAGTTATTAAAACAATCTCCTGGCAGGTGGCAGGGAGGAGGGAAGGGGAGACCCGCTCGTTGACGCGCCTTTGGAGGGAGAGAGTGAAGCAGGAACTCGTGAAGATGTACTCATCGTGAAGCCGACGAGGAGTGGGAAGCCGTGAGTCACGCGCGGGAAGGACGCGGAATCTTGCGCAGGGACGCGGCTCGAGCCAGGATGCTGGCAGGCAGGATGCAGCAGCGACCCTGGCCCGGAGGCGCGTCGTTCTGAGCGGCTGGAGGAGCAGCCCGGCGGGCACGGAGCTCGGGGGACGCGGAGGACCGGGAGGCGCTGTCGGCGGGGGCCTCGGAGCGCGGGCGCGTCCGCGGGGCGCGGCGGGGCGCCGGAGGTGCAGGGCTGCGGGGCGCGCTGGTCCCGCGGGGCCGCGGCGCTCACGGGGCGGCGGGCTTGGCCAGGCCCCGCGCCGCGTGCTGGCGCTCCCGGGCGGCGCCACCGCGGAGCTTGGCGCGGCAGCTGGCGGCGGCCTGGCGCGTGGTGACCGCGCCCGTGGGCGGGCAGCGGCTCCCCGGGGCGACGGGGCGCAGGACGGCGGCGCTGCGGGGCGACGGCTTCGCCAGGCTTCGGCCCGCAAGGGCGCGGCGAACCCCAGGGAGGAAAGACAAAGACACGCCGGTTAGAAACGCGCAGGACACGCGGGTTCCGCCGCGCGGCTCCGAGGAGGGCTCGAGGCCGGAGCCACCGCGGGACCACGCTGCGCCCCGCAGAACCGCACGCACCTGACGCCTAGCGACAGCCCTGCGACGACCCCTCAAAATGTCCCCAAACCGCTGGGATGGGTGATATTCCCGGGCCCGAAATTCTGGTTTGAAAATTCTCCCTTTAGGAGTAACGGAATGCCTACAAATTTTCAAACAGTGGTCAGTACTGTAACTAAAATAGGAAAAAAGGAACTACTAAGGAAAAATTAGAAATATTATATATCCAACAGCAGTTTAATATTTTCATAGTGAATACTAATCTATCATTAAAATAATGTTGTAAAATACACAACATATAAAAGTAGATTTTATGCAATAAACAAAAATCTGTGTCATCCCATTTTGTAGTGTCTGGGTGTGTGTCTGTGCATTTATACACACGCATACATGTATGAAATACTGGAAAAACAACAAAATGTTAACTAGGTATCATCATGTGATATGACAAGCAGGTAAACTTTTTCTTCACACTTCTCAATTTTAATACAATGTTTTGTTATAAAACACGTTAATACAATAAATTTTACTCCATTCTATCTTTATCCCAATTCAAATTTATGAAAATGTTATTTATATTTTCAAATGTTTGGTGGGCACCAAAAGATTATAAAGAACGGATAGTTACTACAGGCATAGTTTGTCTTCCTCAAACGTTCTGAGTAAATCACAATATTAAATAATAATTTAACCTTTATACATGAATGCAGTCAGTCAAAACCACAGCCTTTTATGAATATTATACCCTATTCTATTCTATTCATTTCCACTTGAGAAAAAAAAGAAAGCTGCCTGGGTTTTTGACAGATGCTATTTGATTTATAATTTCTAGATTTGGAAACACAAAGTTTACTACAGATAGAAAAAATTTAGCATATGTCTGAAGCCAATGATGTTTTGGTTTGGTTTTTGGTTCTGGTGATTAAGCACAGAACCTTCAATCACACTAAGCTTGGGCATCGGCCTGTTTTTATTTAGCACTGACTAATTTATTGATTGATTTTTGAGACAGGGTCTCACTAAATTGCCCCGGCTGGGCTCGAACTTCCAACCCACTTGCTTCAACCTTCCAGAGAGCTGGGATTACTTACTGTGCCACTGAGCCCAGCTGCAGCCATTTTATATAGTACCCAAGCTCAGCAATTCAACAATTGTCCCTTTCTTCTTACTTGAAAGAATTCAACAGGAGCAACAGTACAATAGTACAATAAGCTAGAGCCTAAACCTAACACCCTGGTCTTTTAATCATAATGAACTGAAAGGCTTACATCATTAACACCTAGGAAAACTGTATTTGCTAAATTCTGCTCCAGGAAAATGCACAAAAGAGATAATAAAATAATACAAGACTGGTTCCAGAGTCTTGTTATCAAACTGATAGCAATCCATTATGAATGCCAAAGACAATTTTAAGCCAAAGTGACCTGAGAACTGTCAGAACTGAACTTATGTAATGATGAACAAATCAAAAGTTAGCTCTCTGCTAGAATGTTGCTTTAAGTAAATGATGGCATAATTAATCACACCATCCCACAATTTTCCTTCCCTCTGAAGATATTGGTTAGAATTCTCATGTCTAGGGCTTATCTTTAGCACAATGTACCAGAAAATTTAAAGAAAACACATCTTGAGTTTGTGTTAACCATTCCTAAACAACAAAGGTTGCAGCAGCTTTTAATAAAACATTATTTCTCAAAAACATTTCTATTCACCAATTTTTAAAAATAGGATTAAATAGAATTAAGACTGGAGAGCATTTATGTTTGGTGCTACAATTCAGATTTCATGATCATATGGATTTTAGTTTAATTCAATAGTATTCAAAGGCTTGCAGTGTTCCGATACTAAGAACATCTACCTTTGAGATGCACTATCTAGAAAATTGCCTTCAGATTAGAATGACTTAGATCTCGGAGCTCACCTTAACACCTACATTCCCAGCGGACCTGTCAAAGCTCTCCTTGCATTGTCTTCGGAGGAGCTAATTTCCTGTCATTCCTTTGTACAGCATGCCATTTGCCTGCATACTGGCTGAATTAACAGGTCTTTAACCTTTGAGGGGAGCCAAAGGCTAGTCTTAGATTATGACTGAAGACTTGACCTTTATTCTCCAGAAATATGTACAGAAATGAACTGGGCACTGACTCCTAAACATAGAATGTCAAAAGCAGTATTGACGAGGAACTATGCCTCCCTCACGTTGTTGTTCACAAAAGGAAAACGGTTATTTCCTGAAGGAAAAACACAACAAAAAATTCTAACTGCTCAGTAGCAAAGCTCCATGAGATATGGTTTAAATGAGTGAAAATTGTGACATGGCCCAACAACACATACTTCATCTTTGATAATCAATTATGACTTCTCCCCTGAGGATTAATAAGCACTGAAATCCCCAACTCTGAAAGGCACACAGAACCAAAGCAGCATTCCGCAGCATGCTCTGGCAGCGAAGGGCCTGCAAAACGCCACAGCCTTCCAAGACCTTCAAGTCTGAGTCAACTCACATTAGTGCCTCTGCCTTCAAGTGCAAATAAAAACCCCGGAAAGTCAGCAACTTTCTGTCTGACAGAGAAAAACATATTCTGTTTCTACTTCATGGTAATACCTCTTCGAAATACTTGGGGAAATGGTGACAGCTGCTGACACGGAAAGTAACGAAGGACAATGACGTGCAGCCGTGCCTTCGTCAAGCAGAGAAATCATGCTGCCCACCTGACACCACAGGTGTACCATCTGCCCTCCAATTTCTATTTTTTTCCTTCTATTTGAATATTTACTCAAGAGCAAATGAGAGTCAGAACGAGAGGGAACGCTCTGAAGATGTTAGTTTTCGCTCCCCAAAAAGTATTCTAAAACGGGATTCTCTGATGACATCAGTAAGCACAGAGCAACCGAATCCGAGGGCACTGAGAGGGCCCATCATTTCATCCAGTTGCATACTGACAAGTCACATCGCACTCCATGTTTTCCAAGTCTAGAGTGAGGGATATCATCTGACAAGCTCTGCTTCAATCTTTCATGGGCCTCATTTAAGAATTTTTGGGCCAAATTAACTCTCCACTCTCAAAACATACTACATCGTGCTTGTGTACTTTTGTTCTTGGCATTTCACCCATTTAAAAAAAAATGTTATCTTCCTCCTCATACCTATTCAAAGGCTGCACAGACCAAAGCCCATCTCTAAGTTCTGTCTGACTGCTGATTCAGATACATCTGAAATGATCTATTCCTCTTCTGAACTACAGTGGTTCCTATGTCTAATATTCTCAAAATATAGTTCTAAGACCATGAGACTCAAAAATGCACAATGATCTGTATTTTCACACACATCACAAGAACGGTGGCAATTCTCACCACTTTCCCAAATCTATTTTGCACTCTCAAAAGAGCACCATCCTCCAGATGGACAGAAAGGTCAGCAGAGCTTATTGCTGGTATGACTGACTGACTCATCTGAATCATTCTTACCTCTGTTTCCACACAGCCTTGATGTGTCTGTGTTTTTGTCAGCTGTGCAATGGTACTGAAGCCTCTGCATCCACCATCGCCCTTCCTCTACTCCGGATTTTCAACCATTACTTCCTAAGGCCACAGACATCTTCCATTCTAAGATGCTGTCACCATTTTCAAAATAACTTTTCACGTTATGAGAAAGAATTTCTGCAGAGCTTAAAATGAAAGCAAGTACAGTCAGGGCCACAGCTGTCTGTCTTCATTAACTCAAATAAGAAGCAAAATCAAATGCTTCCTGGAGTCGAGCAGTAACTTCAAGATCATCTCTTCCCACAGTCACATTACAGATGCAAGAAGCATGGGGAATGGGAATATTTTGAAAGAAGAAACTGACATTTTAAAAGAGTAAAAAAAAAAAATCTCAGAGACAAAATAGTTTATGCACAGCCAAAAAATTGTTCTAATTAGCTCATGGATTTGACATTAAGAATAAATGAGATTAAAGAAGTAAATGGAATGAAAATAAGTGAAATGTAAAGATGAGCTAGGTCAGTCACCTGTAGAAATGATCCAAAAGAATGTATGCCATTACAAACAACAAGGTGGGTGCACTCAAGCCAGTTCTATTCATATCGCTAATGTTTACCATTTGCTTACTGTATGCTAGGCATTGGGCTAAATGTTTTACCTACATTAGTCCAATTTTCTTAAAATCAATTTTGTTAAACTCCAATTAAGGAAAAATGTGTCAAACATTACCTACACCTCTGTAAGAAATCAAGAACGCAAAAGTTAGCTATGTGTCTACAGCCCAGTCTAGTAGAAATGGTGCTCCGAAAATGGAGTGACACTTGTACGCCCACAGGCAAGGTTAAACACACCACACTGAGAGCTGAGTCAACGTTCATCCAGCAACCTTCAGTTACATATTCCAGGGTAGGTTTGCCTCCTGAGAAGATCCACTGACCCATAAACATGAGAAGTCACTGTGCCTGACTTTTCTCACTTCAAATTAGACTAGCACTGCGGTATTTATGTACTTGTGAGACTGGTTGAAATGCCACCTTCCTCTAGCATCCAGTCACCTCTCTAGATAATCAGCATCTGCCTTAGAACGTAGTAGCCAGCCTGCCCTCTTGTTTTGTGTGAACCAGAGCACCATGTGATTTCAGAGAGAGAGAGAGACTACTTAATTAGAAGTGGAACTGATAGAAAAAGAAAAAATGTTTCTCCACGCTCCAGAGAAAACTTAGAGCTCAGCTGTTACAGCAGAGAAAGCCGAAAGTGTTTTTATTTTAAACAGCACTGAGGAGCATTTATTTTGCTTATTAAAAGAATTAGTCACCTAAGAAAAATGTTTCAGGTGCCCACAGTACAAGTAACATTGGGGTTTTGTTTCTGTTTGGGGTGTTTCTCAGTTTTTGCTTTCTGATATTATTCCCATGGGAGACTGATCTATGAAGACAGCAGATTCACACCATGACATCCTAAGTCTGGACAAGTCTTTAGCTCATCACCTTACACCAAGAATTCTAAAGCCAGAGTGTAACCACTCTTAGGACCATGTGCTCAGGTTTATGGGTAACACACTGAAACCCACCTGAATGCCATAACTGCCAAAACACAATCTTACTTGTTCTACTACTAGGTTTTAGCTACGGTGACAGCATTATGAAAATATACTTTTAGCCCGGTTAACGCTTTTTCTAATCAATGGATGGAGCTATTACTTTACTTTCACACAGAATTATTCAGTAAGGAATACACTGAGAAGTACTGCCATCTTTAGGAAGAATGTAGCATTACTGACTAAAGGAAAACTCAAGCACTGAGCTTCTGTCCTATCATGGACATCTCTTCATTTTTAAAGGGATTTGTCTTTTGTGATCTATCTAGTCTGCAAGATCTAAAATCAAGCGTTTCTAATAGGCCCTGTTAATGTCTGAAAAATAAAGTAATTCCACAGTCATGTAAGTTGGCCAAAGTTAACCCCGAAATTATCAAAATGCAGGATGCATTTTTATACAGATGGTCATGGGTCATATCAAGATCGAAATATATTAATACAAACTATTTTCAGAAGCAAAAGAATAATTATTTCTATGATTTGCATGAGACTAGAGATATAAAAATTTATAAAATGAAACAAACATTTGTGGTTTGTTATTTATAAAATCATTGTTTCTCACTGGCCCTAAGATTGACTACTTTGTACACAGCACACAGACTTCTACACAATATGAAAAGAAAGGATTTATCTGAAAACATTATCCCTGCTATTATTCTTTAATAAAAAAGTAAATATCCCAATTACCTGTTCGTGGTAATTAACAAGAATAGCTACTATATAAATTTCTTTTTTAAATTTCTACATTATTTATCACAAATCAGTGACCATGATCTCTTTCTCTCAGAAAGAAGTGTAATATACTACAGTATGTTAAACATAAAGTACTTGATATAAGCTGGCAATAAAGAATTCTATAGTAATCTGTTCATTCACATTAACAAAAACCAGTTGCTAAATAATATGCAGTACAGTAAAACGGAAAGCTCATGGACCAGAAAATGAAAGTATTTCAGCTGTACAATTTTCAGGCATATTGTTAAACAAGTAAGAAAGCAAGGTACAGAAGAGTGTGTACCATATGCTACATTGTATGAAGGGTAATGAGCACATTTATATGGTTGCACGTTCATAAAACAGCTCTTCAAAGTCTGAAAAACCTGTAACTCCTTATTTCTGGGGAAGGAAAGGGGAGACCTAGAGATGTGGTATAGAGAAAACTTACCTTTCACAACACACATCTGTGTTGCTTTGCTTTTCAGATACACATTATTACCTATTAAAATTATCTTTAAGTGATAGCTGCTGTCTGATCCTAACTTCTTCATTGATTATGGTGTGACCCTGCGCAATCACTTACCTCAATTTTCTCCATTTTAAAATGAAGTTATACTAAATTTCTGGATTTCTCATCTATATCTGAACAGAATTATGGCTTGGAAGAAGGAATACACAAAGTGCCAGGTGGCAAAATAAACCAACTATGAATCTTACTCTGCAGTGATTTACATAACATATTATATTTACAATTCTGCCTGTGCCATTCCCATCAGGCTGTAAAAACAGCACAGTAAGCAAGAGTCTGTCTGAGAAGAAAGTCCAGGTGTGCAAACTTCAATGTTTCTCTTATTTTCATTCTGTATCAAGTAAAAGCTTAGTTATATGATTCCTCCTTTTTTACAACTCCAACCTATTGCTTCTCATATATGCACCCTCCAGGTAACCTGAGAAATTAATGTATGTTAAAAGTAAGTATGAAGAGGTAGATGTGTAGAGATTAAAAATGGATCCTGAGATAGAAAAATAAAGCTGAAAAAAGAACTATCCCAAGAATCTCCTAAAATCATCTATTATTTCTTTAAACAGAAGACACTATCAGAACCAGAGATACCAAGAGTAGTGCAGAAAAGCTAACATATGAAGAAGACACCAGAAAAAACCTAAAACAGATAGCATGCTCCTGCAAGGGAGAACAATCGTAACTCCACCTGCTTCAACATAAAACTGCTTGTCTTGGCTCCCCAAGTGCCTCGATCTTTACTGTGGGAAAACTACAATTAATAATAATGCAATAATAACACAAAGAGTGCATGTAAAAATTGAATGGTCAGGTAGACACGGTGAGTTCAACAAAGGAAGTCTGGGTTAGAACTATCAAGACCAGACTCATGAAGAAATAAAATATTTGATGTCTGTGTAATGAGCAAAGCAACAGCGGTAGCCATAGACAAAGAAGAGTCCGGCAGGAAAGCCCGTTCTAGCACGACGGTGGCGGTGCCAACAGCAGTAGCAGCCGACGCTGTTACTGAGATGATGGAACTTGCAGACAGCTTTAGTCATATTTTGGCTCTAAGCAGAAAATCAGCTAAATATTGGGAATTTTTTTAAATATTGGGTTGCCAAATATTCCTTACACAGTACTACAGAGGAGTGACAACATGCTAGTCATTTACCAAAAGTGGCTAAGTCAGCTCAAATACAAGATCAGTATGAATCCACATCCAATGTTATACTAGGGCAGAACCCCGATACAAGAAAAAAATAATACAGGACCCTTGGCAACCTCCCCCAGCATTCCCTTACAGGTGCCTGATGCTTCTCTCTACCACAACCTTCATACTCAGCCATCACCTCCACCCAAAAACACAAACCAGGAAATTGAGAAGTGCTGGTTTTACTTTTCAGTTACTATGAATGCCCTGGGCCTGGCTGATGAACTAGAGTACCTAAGTGTTACTACATGAGAAAACATCAGAACAAAATGAGAAACTACTCTCAGTGACGTAGTGGTCTTGTGAAACTAAAGGAATAATGTATAAATGTACAATCCCTTAACTTTCAGAAAAAATGCACAATATAAACTCAAGGTACTAATTATCACATTATGAATAAACTGTGTGTGTGTTGCTGTTACTGACGGTAACATACTGATAAACATTCTGAGAAATTTCTAAAGAAAATTTACCTAGAAAATGTTGGCATAAGGCCGGAAAGAATAACAGATATCAAGAGGGTTACTGAACAGGCCAAGTCCTCAATGTAGAAAGCACATACTCCAAAATTCTATCCTATAGTTTTTGTCACAATACTTCCAACACCTAAATACATGTATTATCCTTATTGATAATATATTAGTGATTTACTGAAGTATAAATTGGTATAGAGAGGCTTGCTGGGGAAAACTAGTGTTTAAACAAATTAATAATAAAAGTGTTAGGAAAACCCTATGGTTAATACAGCTCTGTGTTATAGCATTGTGCCTGGTGTAATGTGACAGGCCTTTATGCTATTAACTACTACTGACTAAAGTCCACACATCAAAAGAAAAACATTTTCACAGCTTTAGAAGGGAAATTTGAGATTTTCCATTTTACCATAGGTCACACAGGAATAACAAAAGTTGTTTTAATAATAGAGATTCTCACAGAATCTCTATTATTGACTTTAGTTGTTAGGGGTCATAACTCATCCATAAAATTCACCTGACTGAACCCTCACACCTAGTCTCTTGGAACTCCCTCCCTTCAATGCAGATTTCTAATAAATACAAAAAGAAGGAGAGTTCAAATGGTATACAGAGTATTCTATATTCCATCAGTCTCTCAACTGCAAGCAAGGCCGACTACTCGAAAGTCATCCTAAGGACCCTCCTAAGGACCAAAGGACTGGGGAGAACAAGCTGCTTCATTTCTGTCTCAGAGGAACAAAGTTTCCATTTGAATTCTGGTGACTGTAGATGGCAAGATCATGAAAAGTTTTATTGGTAGGTTCTTCGTTCAGGAAGGAGGCCAAAGAGGAAGAACCCAAGAGGGCCAGAGGAACATATATAACAATGCAAGACCGCTTTTTAAAAAATATTTACTGGCTGAAAAAGTGTAGCTTCAAAAGGTAAAACTAATATACTTTGACCATCTGTTCAATCTTTAATAGCATCTTTTCCCTCCATAAACTTTGGCTATGGACACTAAATTACTAAGTTTGTCATATGTATTGTCTGATTCTGTTTGGATTTTATCTCCCAGACTGCTTTCCTCTAGCTTCGTTTTCTGGACTGAAACACACAGTTCCTGCCTTGGTCAGAGAAAGAGGGATTAAATCATGCACAATTCCTGAACACAGTAAAGCTACAGAACCTAACCAGCAAAATTTTTCATTCCAGTAGCAACATAAAATATTTATTTTTTTAAATATTTCCTTTTTCAATCCATAAATCTTTGGAAATAGATCTCAGGATTTTTTATCTCAAAGGTTCTCTGAATACAACACACATTTCCTAATGCTTTTACAATTTAATTATCTAGCACTTGAGACCTGAATTGGGAGAGGATAACTATATTAAAACAACTTCTCAAAGTATTGTCAAATACATATTACTTTGTATATTTTTATATAGGCACGGTGGGACAGAAAGAGAATTACCATGGGTCAAAACACCATTTCTCAAATAAAAAACTGCAACGGGCAAAAGGTAGACACTGCCCTAAACTGCCTAATAAACCAAGAGAATACAAGGGATAGTAGAAACATTTAGTCTATTTATTCTTGCTGGTAATCTCTCCAAAATCTGTAAGTGCAACCACAACATGACTCTGATGGCTCCTTGATTTCTAGCCCCTGGCTAGGCTCTCTCCTGACTGCTAACCTGCAGGTCCTGCTCTATTTACTAAGCTACATCCACTCAGATGTCCCACAAGCACCTCAGACTCAACATGTCTAAAATTTAATTGAATATTCTCCCCCAGAAAGTGTTTGCTCTTCCTCCATTTCTTATCTTGAAAAACGGTTAACACCTGCCTGCCCAACAGAAATGTCTAACACTGGAAATCATACTAGATTTCTTCATCTCCACTGTCCAGAAAACTCTGCTTCTGAAGTAATCATTGCACCCAACCTTTCTCTGCAGCCTCACCGCTCCTGTCTGAGTGTAAGCCCTCTCAATCTTTTGACTTTGGCTCCTAAGTTATTTTCCTACCACAAAGCTTAGCCCTCTGCCCAAATCCAGCTCAGTCTCCTCAGAGCTATGAGATGTCCTGGCTTGAAATCCTTCAACAGATGCCCCTGACCCTGCACATACATTCAAATTGCTTACTAGCTCTTTAAAATGCGTTGAATTTGGCCACCACCTTCTCTCATGTACCTTCCCTTAACCTACATGCAGTTTTACGTCTCAGTACCTCTTTGAAATTTTTCTTCTGACTCTTTCAAAACTCAAGAATGAGTTTTGAAATTATGACCCTTAGAGTACCTTAATATTCCTATTCTCTTTGCTGATAATATATTCCTCTCCCACAGTACCTGGGATGAAGGACTATGCTAATCGCTGTAACCCCTAGCACCTGACTCGCCTGGCATCAAGTGGGAGCTCAGTATGTCTAAGGAAGCAAGTCAGCCTATGACCACAAAATCTGAAAAACACACATGAAAGCCTTTGACGTTTGATACCTGAACAGGCTGTACAAAAATATAATTTGCTCATTACTAATCATTTGTCGCTTGGTGATATTTTACATAATTTCATCTTTTATTCAATGAAATTTAAAAGACAAAAAAATCCTCATTTCAAATGCAACTAGTCATACAAGTAATAAACTCTAATTAACATGTGATACAAAGGCTTGCACAACTCAAGAAGCTAAAAAAGAATCTGGGTTAATTTGACCTAGCAAATACCTGTCTGCCTGCATGCCTAGGGCCCTACCTACGAACTAGTAACAGGTAAACAAACCTGCTGCCACCACCCACATGCCCTAAATAAAATGCAGTCACAGCTGTCCCTGTCATGTATAATGGCCCCCATCCTTCAGCTTCCTATTACCAACCTCAATATGACTGAGTTTATTTTCAATTCATAGTAGCAAAGATAATTTAAAGGCCACAAAACTGTTTCAACCTCTATAGTGAACACGCCAAATTAAAAATAAACAAATTAAATTAACAAAAAACTAAATTTAAGTTATTTTAAAAACAGCAGTTATCATGTCATTAAACACCTAAAGCCTAATAAACACATTTACTCTAACACTATATTAAAAATAAATAAATGCACCCTTCAGAAGATAAAAGTTTATCTTGTTTTATCGTAAAAGAAATAGACAACATATTCTATATCTGTCCTCGAAGAACTAAAGCTGACAGGAGAGTCAGAAGTGAGAAATAAACTTCCAGATTCCGGCATATCATATATGTAAATCATGAAAAACGAAAAAGCTCATACACTGTGTATTGAAATCATACTGAGTATCAAAAATAAAACTACTGTGAAATAAACAAGGATACAATAAACTTTTTAAAAGTAATCTCTTAAAATATATGGGGTTGGTCTACATAGCTTTATCACTCAAAGTGTGTACCACAGGCCAGCAGAATGGACATCCAGGAGGGCATGCTGGGACTGAAAAATCATAGATCCCATTTCAGATCTACTGAGTCAGAATCTATATTCTACTGAAGTCCTATATTATCTACAGACACATTAGAATTTGAGATTCTCTGGTTTATACTGTTAAGTAGTCATGGCTATCAAATCAAGAGGATAAATAACTAGCACAAAATACAGGTTGAGCATCCCTAATCCAAAAATCCAAAATCAGGTGTGCTCCAAAATTCAATACTTTTTGAGTGCTGACATGAAGCCACAATGTCAAATTCCATTCCTGACCTCATGCAATAGGTCAGTCAAAACTAAGGCATGCTAAAAATACTTCATAAAATTACCTTCAGAACGTGTATGAGATATAAGAAACATTAAGAAATGTCTTGTTTAAACTTCAGTTGTCTCACAATAGCTCATTAACTATAAACTGCAAATATTTCGATTTTTTAAAATCCTAAATCTGAAACACAACTTGTCTCAAGTTCAGCCAAAAGACAACCTGAACCTTACGGGAAAAAAAAAACAATCACTCTGGCTTCAGTAAATGGTAATGGACCAAGAAGGGGCGAAGTGAAGGAAGGGTCACTTAGAAACCTATTGACTTAGTGATAGCACAGGCACGAGACAAAGATGAACTAAATTAAGAAAAAGTCAGGACTTAGAAAAAATGGGAAGAGTCAAAAAACCCTAAGGAAGTATAAATAGTGAGTATGAAAACGATGAACTGTTGTGTTTTGGAGGTAGCTGAATGTGTATCAACAGACAGTTAATGAGTATTTCACATGAAGGGCATGAACAACTTCTAAACTTATACTTCGTAGTAACCAAGTCTTACTTTTTTAATCCTGAAAGCATGTGCTACAGTCCTTGGGATAGTTGCTCAAGCACAAATGGATGAATAACAGATTAATCAGAAAAGAAAGAAACTTAAATGATCAATTAATTTTAAATAACTAAATTCATAAATTCACTGGCATTTATTCATCTTCCCTTAACACCTGAATAATTTAGCCTACTCTTAATGACTCTAGATGAACAAATTTGGTTTACGAAAGAAGGAAACTTTTGAAAAGGTCCTTGTTCAACAGTTTTGTTAAAACCTTTTAGTGCCTAAGGGAAAGTCGCTGTCATACAAAATAACAATTTAAAGAGACTATCTCCTAGATCCTAAATGAACAGGATGCTATTGACATGACACAGAATGCCCCAGAGGAGGCCTCTGACCTCATGGAGTAAGACTTACAAAGACACATTTACTCAAACCTCAGCTTAAGCCACCTTCACCAAAAAGCCTTCTGGAGAAAATGCAGGGAAGTATTACGTAGACAAGAAAATAGGCTACTGGTGACCTGTTCTGTGACATGCAATTTCCTCAGAAATGTAAACTAACTCTATAACAAGTGTGATACTAAGAACGCTTTGAATCATGATCCGGTTCCACTTTTCTGGTTAGAAAATATATTGTGGCTTTCACTAAAGTGTAGGTGTGGAATGTTGATTTCCACCCTTGGTGGAAAAAAAGCAACAGGAAGAAGCAGCAAATTACTCTTCAGAAAGAGTCTGGCTACAGACCAACAGCTATCTGAATCTAAGAAGATTTTAGGAGCGTGTTAAGTTCCCTGTCTTTTCTGTCTCCTTTCCCTATACAGGAAAGTTATTGCCCAATTCTCTCAATATATAGTTCTTAAGTGTTACTATGTTTCAGAAATATGCAAGGCACGGGGTCCTCAAAACTCCATAGTCACATACATCTCTGTGATGAAAAGACAGACAATAAGCAAATCAATATCATAAATATAAGCATAATGACAAGCTCTTCTGGGTGATACTAGGTAAGATGGGTAAACCAAAAGTGCAGGGAAGACATTATTAAGGAGTAATATTTAAGCTGGGATTTGAATAAATTAGTCATGTATTTGCAGTAGCACAGTTCTGTGTTTTAGGATAGTTCTGTCACCAACACGAAGACAGATTAGAAAAGAGGTCATAACTGACTATGGATGACTGTGATAATGAGGGGAAGAGATCAGAATGCATACTAAGCAACTACACCTAGAGGTGGCGGCGAGAAGGAACCAACGGTGGGAAACACTCAGAGGCAGGATGGATGGCAAGATGAAGTCAGATGCCAGGGAAAGAAGTCCAAGCACTTGCCAGGATTCTACTCAGTGTTACGCAGCTGGAAGGGTCAGAGTGAGAACTGAGACAGGGAACACATCGGGATAAGAGAAGACAAGCTTGGCTTACGGAGATTAAGGTGAGTGGCAGTTCACAGAATTTGATAGGCATGAATTTAACAGAGGTAAATCTTTAAAAAGAATTATCCAAACATCACTAAGTGCATACCCATACAAGGTGCAACTAAATGTGGCTTAATGCAATCGAAACAGCAGTTCCGTAAGTTTGAATGTGTCACCATTATGGTACCAATGACAGAAGCCAGGAGGCTTATACAAAGAAGCAGGTAACATAGCCCATGAGTAGCAGAAAAGAGGAACTCACAGCTACAGAAGCTCTACACATTGAAAGATGGAAGTACTAGGAAAGGAAGTAAGAACAAAGGCAGACCGTGGGCTACGGCTAAGCCTGAAGATGCCTGATGTACTGCTCCTACCTTCCTCCCTGCCTTCACTCAGCATTACCTTAGCACCTAATACATAACACACTGCAAAGCACCGGTAACACAAAGACGAGGCACAATTCTTGCTTATAAAATCAAAACAGGTTCATGTACCCATAGCCTAATACTTACTATGTAACAGAAAAGAAGAAAAGAAATGAAAAGAAGAAAAAATAAAAAGGTCCTCAGTTTCACAACTCAAAACTATATGTTGTTCAATGAGGCACTTATCACGAGGAAGCAAAATAACAAAAAAGTTAGCAAATTACTAAACAATTAACAAAAGGTGCTACCAAAACTGGCATCCAACTCTAGCAAAGAAGAATTGTAAGGCAATGATATACTCTAAATTAATAAATTACTGTGCATCTTGCCTTTATCACAGATGCTACATCTATGTTTAATTTTCATCAAACAGCTGGATTAATGCCTTAAGGCAATGAGCATCAGAAGGCAAAGCAAATACAGACAGAAACTAAGTACCAGAAAATATTTTAGCAGTAAACCGATAAACAATTTTAGTGATCACAATAGTAATAAATCTTCAGTGATCTCTTACCTGAATGAAGCTTTACGCTAAGTTATATACAATATATTGTTAAACTCTTCCAAATCTCCACAATGAGCTTTTTAACACTTGTCACTTTAGACCAAAAAAAAAAAAAAAAAAAAAAAAAAAAAACTGAAGCTCAGAAGATCAAGTAAAATTTTCCAAACTATACTGCAAGTAAAGGAGTCAAGACCTGAAGTCACATCTGCTTGACTTCTTAAAAATTCCTGCTTTACCACTGCATGGTTATTTTTTCTACAAAATAACAAGAGTGACACCAGGCACATTATGGACATTTGGTAGGGTTTGTTGCAGAAGGAATGATAGGACATAAGGCAGCTATTTCAGAGTTAAGATCAAATGCCAAAAACACAAGTAGAAAAACCAGAACAACACTTCAGGGATTTACCAAATCACCACCTCAAACTGTGCAGCATAATCGCAGGTATCTGGAAAGGAGCAGCCTACTGTGCTGCTATAGTAAATGCAATGGCCCCTTCTCATCGGAAAATTTAGGCTACGACTCTACAAGGTCGAAGATGAAATGGCACCTGGAAGTCAAGAAAAGAAACCACAGATTTATATACTGATCCATGGACTGTTTTCTTGGTATGAGAGAGACAATTGGTGCTGCACCAATTACCCCTATCATCTTTAAAAAGGAAAAAAGGTATGAATGTAAGAAAGTATATTACATTCTAGCACTGTCCTTTTAAAACAGTTCTCATGAAAAGACTCCTCCTATTGGGCTCAGGGCCATGTTTTATGCCACTGATTTTTGCCACCATAATCACAAATGACAGGACCAGCAGAGAGCCCCCATCCTAACAGCAGCCAATCTATATGATGGCTGGCCAGCAACCTATAAAGAGGCCAGACATAGGAGATTTGCCCACCAGGCAAGTATCTAACTGAACCAACCAGATTCTTCCTTCTAAGTGCCTAACCTGAAGCTACACTGAGAGGAGAAGTGGCTAAAGGACAGAGAAGGAAAGCAGCAGGAGTAGAGGCAGTTACAACTATACAAAGATACCGCAGCAGAGAAGCAACACTGCTGTTCAGACAGCAACACCCAGTCATCAGTTGCAAATTTTTCCTAAGTTCCTTTGTAGGTGAAATCCTTACAACGAAGCCAAGTTATACGACGACTCCTAGACTCCCATAAGCCTGGCTACTTGTTCTGTCCCCACCTAAAGCCTTCTAGTAAATCTTCCCTAATGAGCTACAAACCAAGTAACATTGTGTCTGCAAAACAGTAAGAAACATGACACAGTGTATGAAGAATGCACGTGTACTCACACACCTGGTGGAGGTGACATGGTAAGGTGGGTGGTGGCTAGCAACGCAAGCACTGGGGATCTCGCTATGTCTTGTGGCGTGTGACTTGGACACTGTTGTTTGTGAACTGTTCCAAGAGGGAAAGACCTTCCAGGAATTATCTAAATCTTAAAAATGAACCCGTATCTTTACAATTGTGCACTTAAGAGATTACAGGGAGCTCCAAAGCAGTGAGAGGAAGAAAAACCATTTTCTTCAAGTTTCTTGCTCGTTCTGATGTTTGCCAAATCTGTCTGTATTGGACTTTCATGGAAAGTAAGTGAATTAGTTCTCTCAGAATCACAATAAAACACCTGACTACACAAAATGGTCAGGCAAAGAAGAGACAATTACGGAAAATTATGTTCTGTGGAAAGTATAACAAGTCCTGAGAATTACTCATTTCATTAAGCATTTTTAAACTTTAACCATTGGCCTATCTTCTCTCCTCAAAGGCTGACCCTACAAAAAAATCCTCAAAAATTCTCACACATCAACAAATGCCCAGGGGGTTGTATCCCACCACAAAGGCTGAAAGTGATATGGCCAATCTTCTACAGAAACTTCTTTTCCTCCTTAACAACCTTCTATGTAAAAAATTAAAGGACACTACACTACATAAAATTCCTTTCCCTAAAAGTCTGCTCTTTCCATGTAACCACTATAATGTGTCCCTAGTACTTTACTATCTTAGAAATATCCCTTCCTTTTCCTTCTCACCCAAAATAAAAGCTACCAGTCATAACCAGCAGGTACTCTGGGGTTCAGGTCTGCCAAAGTACCTGTCTACCAAAGAAGAGTCTCAACTGTTTATTAAACATTCACTTGGCTGAGAAAGACTGATCAAAAGGCACAGTTTTATTATCAGAACTAATCTATTTTCAGTGGAAAGCAGTAAGTAAAAGAGATCAAAGCCCTCTATTCAAAACTTAAATTGTAATAAAAGCTCTACACACCTCCGTTTCATTTTTATGTAATTCCTCATCTGAACATAACATTACATATTCTTGTATTAAGAATGTTACCAGACTATATAGAGCAAGATACCTAAACAAATGTAATTTTTCAAGCACTCAAGAGTGGGATTTTTTTCTTTACATTGGTTTGGCTGTTTTTTTCAACCACACCACTGTTTAAACTATATGCTTTGTGTGCCACAAACTTGCCTCACGTATCTGGTATAAGCACTTGAGTATGAGAATCACCAAGAGGCCACACAAGCCAGATATAGAAATGTCAGCCCCAGGGGCTGGAGAAATAGCACAGCAGTTACATAGGGAGCTCCCCTAGCAAGAGCAAGGCCCTGGGTTTGATTCCCCCAGCACAACGTAAGCAGGGTGCAGCAGCACACACGCTTGTAATCCCAACACTCTAGAGGCTAAGGCAGGAGAATTGCTGAGTTCATGGCCAATCTGCTTTCCATAGTGAATTCAGGACCAGTCTAGACTACAGAGCAATACCCTGTCTCACATTTAAAAAAAAAAAAATACAGATCTGAAGTTCAAGATACAGGATGGATTCAAACCTAGGAACAAGGGTCATCTGATAATGTAAATCATATTAGGCCTTGAACACTGAAAGGTTTAAAGTCATCACTTTACTGCTTAAAAAGCAAATCAACAACAGTAAAGAGAATCAACTCTCTCAGCAGATAATTTAACAGTTATATGGATGTAACCGAAATTTGGAGCACTGCCACTAATGTCTATCATGGGCATGGCTTTGATGAATTTTTATCTTCTCATGACACTCAACAAAGAAATAAGCAGTCTATAATTTAATGTTCTTTCAAATAGTACTACATACCTAATAAAAATATTTTAACAGTGTTATTGATTAGTTTTTGCTCCACAGCATAAATTTTTTGCACATGACCAAAAATATAAGATGGACAGTAATGAAAATTTTGAAACAGATGTTATTCTGGGGAGGAGCCATAAAAAGGAAACCTAACTTTAAATTAATGTGCTTGAAACTGTAATGAATTTTCATAACAAATCTGTAAAAAAAAAAAAAGCTACTAATACATGACTAAAAAAGAAATGGTAGCAAATGATACACCTGGTTTTCTTCAATGCCCTAACAGAAACACAGCAGTTAAAATCTGATATATAACAAAGTTCTCTGTTCCGGTGTTCCAACTGCCATCTAAATTTATTACACAAAATAAAACATTAAAATCCCATATTTATGTCACACAACTTACTTTTAGTAATAATATCTAACATTTATGGCACTGTGACAGGCACTGTTCTAAGTGCTTTTATTTTTCATCTCATCCTCAAAAGAAACGTGTTAAGAAATATCCCAATTGCATCAGTGAGATCATTAAGGACACAGTGTTTAAGTAAACTAGCTGGAGGTCATCCAGGAAGTTTGCAGATCCAAAAATTTGACCAACTGCTAAAACTCCCCATTAAGCTACTACTAAAGGGACAACACAGTGAGTGTGCTTTGAAAAAGGTAAAATGCACAAGCATGAAGTTGTACTACCAAAGGTTACAGGCTGTCAACTCCCATACTCGCTGCGAGCTTGACCTTCTCTAAGCTTCATTTTTTTAACTCCATAAAATCGGAATAAGAAACAGGCCTTCGTTTTTAAGACAGTTGACAAGACTAGAATCACTACGTATGTAGTGAGCAGAGTGCCTGGCATATAAAAAGCACTCCACAATTAGTCATTATATTATTAGTTATTACTACTTTAATAAAGATACTGGGCATTTCTAAATGAGATCTATTAATGTTAAAATGAAAGTTTATTACGACTCCAAGTTTTAAAGTATATGATAGCACAATTTGGATGGAAATGGGTATTACTTGGCTTATTAGCATTATAAAGCATGTATTTTAATGCCTACATGGACCTGAAAATAATTAGACATCATAAGAACTTGTCCAGTCTTTGACATCAAAAATAAAAAAGCAAGTTGATTCTACTGAATGAGCATGAAAAGCAAAACCTTCAACTTTTGAGTTTCTTCCCACTGAGATGCTGCACCTAACATTCTTGTTACGTTTCCTACTGCTCTGGGATGTTGCCGAGTCAAAAATACAAAGAATCATCATCTTGAAAATAGTCCTCCTCCTAGATCCAGTGTAGAACTTAACAAAGATTCAAGAGGAAAGCAGCAGCACTTTCCACACTCTTGCTTTCTCCCCCCCCCACCCCCAAATTTTAACTATATTGGTAATAAGTGATCCATTTTAATTAACCTGAGAGAAAACGGCAAGAGCCGGAAGCTTAAAAGAAAACAATGTGAAGTCTTAAAGAGTGAAAAGGAATGAATTTGAGAAGTTAAAAAAGCCAAGCGGAAGTAGGTAAGTTCTATGTGAAACATTTTTTATTCTGCATTCCATCATGTGTGCAAGGCCTTAGAAACCAAAATAACAGCTGACCCTTACTTTTAGCTCTTAAAACCAGAGAAAGGGCAAAGAACAGCACGGAGAACAGAGGCCTTTGTCTGACAATACAGTCTACATCATAACACATGTTATCTTAGCTTCAGATCAGCTACAGAAGCCATGGCTACATCACAATTGTGGTAGACTACGGATTCTATCAAAAAAGTAACTTCTACTCTAAGAATCTAGAATATTCCTGTGGGTCACTGCAAGAAACCTACAAAACCAATTTCTGAAAATTCTGAGGCATTTCGGTTTCAATAGTCATTCTACTTGAGATGACCTGCAACTTGACAACGGAAAATGCTATCCAGCTATGCCGTTTCCACCTGCACATACGCACACTCCCTTCCTCTCTCCTCTAGCTGCCATACCACCTACAGGAAAGCTCCATTCTATGCCTGTAGCGTCAAACCATAGCAAAATCACAGAACTTTCTACTACCGTATCCGTAGTTTTAGACTGAATAGAATACAGCCTAATTTTTAAAATTCATACCCTCCTCTAATTTGTTTCTGCATCTTTCTCCTATTCTCCATAAGGCAATGTAACAAATGTTTTCCTAAAAAAATACATAAACTCTTTTCAACAATAAAAGCAATCTGTATTAGCCAAAAACTTAGCTCAGCTATACTACAAGTAGGCTTAAAATTAAAGACAATTTATAATTTTCTCAAAAGTTCTCATCTTAAACCAAGGATTAAAGGGGAAAAGGACAGAGGCATGAACCAAAAACAAAAACAAAAAAATTATGGCTGTGTATTCAAGGTACAGCTGCACATTCTCATGAGCTCTTGCCTATGGTCGGACAGACGGCATCCAACTCACTATGAAACTTAGGAAGCCGAAGTACAAAGCTAGGCCCACAACTGCTTCTACTCTTCTACCACACTTCGCGATGGAAGGCCCTAATCAGTAACCTGAATTCTGTAGAAAAACTCTTAATTGATCAAATAATGGCAAATGAATATAACACAGCCAGAGGCAGGTCTTCATATAGAACAAGCAGTTTCTGATGACTCTTTATTTGCTTAATTACTCTTTACTACATCAACAAAGTCATATCAACATTTATTTATACAGCCTATGTACAGAAAAGCTTCTGGTACAAATTTCTTAAGCCTGTTATCCTCAAGAACATCAAGCCTGTACCACTGAAATGAGAGTCAAAATAAAACCAAAAAGTGAAGATGAAGATCAGAGAGGAATAGGAAGGGAAAATGCTTTTGATTTCTTATTTATCTTTCTAAACTGGTCTCAGTGTAGCTTCTGTTATGTCTAGCATGATCTATTAATTTGACTATTATGATAAAATGTTCCTAATTTCTCTAATCCTTTCTAATTCAGGCAAGTCCTGACACCGTGCTTTTTTTTCCTTTTCTACATATTCACATGAGATCTTCTAATGCTTCTACAACACTCATTTTCTCCTCAAGTCCTGTTCTGTGGTACAAGAATGATTAAGAGGGGACACCCCATGAAAGATTCTGCAGAAAGTGGTGGGTAGATTAAGAGACCAAGTAACTGGAGGATACTTTTCTTTTTTCCTCCAGTACTTGGCAAGTGAAGCAGAGCAGAAAAGGCCAATAAAGAGATGGGAGGATGCGGCAAAGAGCTATCCCAAACTTTTTAAGAATTTTACTCTCTTTTCACTGGTTACTGATACTTAAACCTATTAAATCTCTTTGGAACATGTCTTGTGTATAAGAATGCATAAAAGATAACACCTTGCAAAAGTCAAACATACAGGTTTAATGATGTGCAACTAATGAAGATGATATATAAATGAAATACAACCTACACATTTAGTCCCTAAATATATTATGCTATTAGTCATTAAAGTTAGTTCTGTAAGTACAAATTTGCCATCTGTGGAAAAGCAATGTTTTTAAATTAAAGAGAAATCATTCTTCTACTTCTTAAAAACAAAACTAACAGGATATAATTCAAGTGTAGCTGCTCAAAGTCAATGAATAGATTTAAATATGATAATAAAACATTTTAACTTTCACCCAATGCACCTTTGCTGAAGCACGTTTAGCTGAAGTAACTTTGAGTCTGGTTTATTTCCATCACATATAGCACATTTTCCAGCAACAGCATGTACATTCAACAAAGAACATTTCCAGCAACAATTACAGTCTTTCTAATCTCCTTTCACAGTATAGTTTAGTGCAAAGCACTGAGAAGGGTAAATGTTTTTCTAGCTATAAAAACATTTTATTATGACCTTGTGGATCTTCAACATTTTAAAATTTTATACAAAAAGCATATAGATGGCTAGGGTCCCTTCTAAGTCCAGGTGTAAACCTATTTATAAAAACATGGTATATTTTCTCTTGGACCTTTTAAAATAATAATTTGACACAAATTACTAAAAAATAAAATATTCCCTATAATGTACAAAATATTGGTACACAAAAACCTGCCCAAAATATAGATGTACTTCTGTTTTCCTAAAATCTTGATTACAAAATGGGTAAGAATCTATTATTTTCTAACTTTATACTAAGAATCAAATACACCTAAAGTGGTCAAACTTTTTCCTTGGGAGAAAAATCAAAGAGTTTACACCCCATTTTCCTTTTTATTTTAAGCAATATATAAAGAAATAAGCCAGTATCAGAAGAAGTGGTTGTGGATTGTCTGCATCCATAAAGTATCAATGAGCAATTTACTACCTTCAAATTAACACTTGTAGATGTGCAGTCTTAAAAATAAAAGAAACTGAAAAACAAGGTTTCATCTAACATTAAAGTGCTTTATATAAAATTTAAAGAAAGACAGGGAATGTTTTTCATAAAAATCTCAGATGTTTACAAACAACGTAATGATGCATGCATGAAAATGAGCCAGAACTTTTCTGCAGTATATACTTGAGACTATCTTTCAAACATTTAAGTGCTAGAGAACAAGTTAGATATAAATGGATGTAAAAATGATTACAAATTTAGTAAGCTAAATATTTATGTGTTGCACCAAATTATCTTTTATTCCTAACATATACTCACTAGAAAAACACCTATCTATACAACATGGATGAAAATTTTGCCAAATAAAATGAAACAAAACTGAAAGTACTAAGATATAAAGTCTTCTGTCAATTAAAAACTGGTTATTTTCTTCAGGTTGTTGATCACTTTAATCAACAAATATTTGTAAAACAAAATATGCAACATTTTTGTAGAAACTGTAGACCAAATGCACAAGGTCAAAGTGGTTAGCTGATGGATCATGATGACGACACGCAATGTCACATCTACTTGAAGGTGCTGGGATAGGCACTGCCTTAAAAGCAAGTAGGTAGATGGTTATTAGTTTAGTCAGAAAACAGCAGTGACAGCTGGAAATTTATGAATTTTTTCTTTTTTTCTCATAGTATCATGTGAAGATGTTTAGTGGTTCTAATACCAATTTAAAGTCTTTCCACAAAAATGAACTCCAAAACTTTTGCATACATCAACTTGAAGTTATCTGAGGAGAAATGGGAATAAATGAACACTTTTTGAGTTTACTATTAAAATTCTGTTCTTCACTTATGCAATAGTAAATGACTTCTAAAGGATGGTTTCATCTTACATTTTCCACACAAATTTTTAAAAAGTGATAATCAAACCACAATATTTAACTTACTCAGCACTCAAACTATTTTTCTTTAAAACCTGAGTCAGAAACTAGCTTAATATTCATTAAGTACATTAAATGCCTAAATACAAGAGACACAAGTACTCAAGTTAAACTTGCAAAAACAAATACACAAAAAGTCTACTCCTTGTTTTTACTTTTCATTGTTCAAAACAACATACATTCCAAAACTTTTTTTCCTTCTTCCAAATAGGGATTTTACTCATCTTGCAAAGCATAGCCACAAAAAAAAAATCCCTACTTAATATGTTGAAATGATCACCAAAAAAGTTTATAAAGGAAAAACTAAGAGTATCTGGGCCTAAATAATCTTTTTTTTCTGAGTCAAAACTAAAAAAGTCTCTAACACACTCCCACTGAGAAGGAAAAAAAAATGCAAACTTTCATTTACCAGCACTTTCACCCTTTGTCTGGAAGCACTGTTAAAGTTAAATAATAAATGCTACTTATTCTAAATTCAACTTAGGGATTCTTTTCTTCTGAATGCAGACTGTTAGCCCTCAGATTTTTACAATAATTACAGTGCCTCAACTATTTTTTCCTGCAATTACCACCTTCACAAATTCTATTTAATTTTCATACAATGCATTAATTAGTAGACTAAGTCACTGCATCATATTAAACCTGTGCAAAGTTAGTGAAACAGAAGACTTCTAATGTAAACATAAGCCAAAATAAACGTATTTTACATCAAAAGGAAAGCACTGACCCTATGCCATCTACCTATAACTACATTGCATTGTCCTGTGGAAGGTAAATTCTGACGTTAACTTTTGTTCCCAAGCCACTGGAATAAAGGACACTGAAGAGGCAAATGCATTATGCACTTTACTCTTGCAGTTCCCATTGCCGTAAGATACATGGAAGTAAGTATGTGTTAAAACGGAACCCTCTATAAATTATGGTCAAATGATTTTTTTTTTTTTTTTTAGTTCGATGGGGAGAAAAAAGCAAAACTCTGTAACTGTTCCTCACCAGACAAGAGCCTTAGATCTTGTACTTCGGCCTTTGGTTTTGTCTCCTTCAGGTGAATTGGAAGCATTTGCCTTGTGAGTTTTCTTATGATGTTCAAGATAAGTCTTTTTGGCAAATGCCTTTCCACATTTATTGCATCTGTGAAGAGAAAAGTTTTTTGTGACTTTAACTTCAATACCGACGTCAGCTACTTCATACTTTTTACTAGGAGAATTAGAAGTGCCATCATGTTTTGAATCATTATGTTTTGCTTCGTCCCTGGAAGGGCCTCTTTTTGCCACTTTATTTAGGACAAAATCAATAGGCTTTTTTATAGCTCTGATCTCTAAACTGGCTGTTATTTTCCCAAGATAGCGAGATGACTTTTTATGAACCACAGTTATATGTCGGATTACATCACGTTTCCGACGAGTTTCGTAAGTGCAAAGTGGACACTTGTAGAATTTAACATAAATGTTATTTCCATCTGTGTGCAACTCAATGTGTTTAGTCAAGTTCTGTTTGGAAGTAAACTGACGTTTACAAAGTTTACAGTAAAGCTGCTTAAAGTCAAAGCCAGCTGAAAGTTTTGGTTTCCTGGTTTTTTGCTGGCCACCTGCAACCGATGGACTAGTTGATTTAGGGCTTTCAGAGTCTTGTTTAACTTTATTTTTCTGTGCTGCCGGTATGTTCTTTTTTTCATTTGAATGATTTGTTCCCTTTAATTCATTCTGTGGAGAATGGGTAATGGAAGGGGGTGAAGATTCTACAGAATCTGCTGGTTCAACTTTAACTCTTATTTCTGAACTGTTGGCAGTATTATTAGGGCCTTTCTCTCTTTTAGAGTTTGTTCCAGAAAGAGTTATCTTGTGAACAATTTGCATATGTCTTTTAAGCATTATTTGTGAACTATATTTTCTCTTGCAAAGGAGGCATTTGCATGCAGTTAAATTGTATTCAGCCTTTGAAGAAGACTTTTGTTTTCGCGTCTTAAAAGATTTTTTAGGAGAAACAGAATCCAGGAACAAAGGTTGCCCAGGCTTTGTTGCTATATCAGGAGTAATTGAATCCCTTCTTAGTCCCCTATGAACTTCATCAAAATGCCTCCTTACATTCGCTTTTGTAGCAAATGATTTACAACATACTGGACAACTCCTACTTAATGAAACTAGAACATTCTTACTGCGTCCTTTAGAGGATTGGTGTGGACTCTTTCGTGTTTCAATGTACTTTTTTAGTTCTTCCATCTTTTTCTTGTGTACTTTTCGAATGTGACGACGAACACCTCGTCTTGAATTGAATTCTTTTCTACAAAGACAACATATCAACTGGTGACCAAAATCAGAATTGTCAGAAGTTTCCAAGTCAGGCTGTGATTCCTGAGGCTGTTCATCAGCTGTAGGTACAACTTCATCTGCAACAATCTCAACAGGAGGGGGCTCTTCAGTTTCCACCTCTGGGTCTGTAACCGGTATTGTTTTAGACTGTTCAGTGTTAGTTTCCTGCATTTGAACTTCAGTTTGTTCAGGAGTGCTGCTTGACTCTGTGATTTCAGTAGGATTATCAGTCCTTGAAATATATTGAAATACTGCGTTCTGATTAGTTTCTATGGGTTCTAGCTTAATAATGTATTCTCGTTTGTCCACACTTGGATATATGGCTTCTAGGAGATCACTTATGGCTTGGCTTTGCTTATCATTTACATCAGGAAGGTCTGTTAAGGAAAAAGTATGACATTTTAATCTGAAGTAACTACCCTGCTACAGCACTCTAATATTTAAAGATACTTTATGGTAAAAACTAGCATTAGCTAAACTAAAGTTTGCTTTAAATTGTCACACACTATACACAAATGTTAGGTACAATCTGAACAACTACTTCTGCTTCTCCCTTTTTACAAAATATAAAAGCACATGAATACTCAAAACAGTGAAAACAACACTATATATTTTTAGTCAGGAAGTTTTACAGAAGCAGACATGTAAAGGTCCTCACAGGCAAGGATGAACAAAACATCAACACGAATGTTACTACATAAACAAAAACAATTTTTATGTAAAGTTTAACAGTATTCCTATTAACGTCAGCTCTAACAAATAATCTAAACACATAGGTACAACTTAGAGGAATAAGAAAGGTTTATTAGTGATTATATAAACATGAATGGCCTTATATATGAAAGTATTTTCTAAACTCAGACCTATTACATGTCTTTGAGACATGATACAAATGTGCTAAAATAAACGGTTAAAAAATACATTTATCCCAAAAACAGAGAGCTGCATTTATTTATTTGTACAATAGCTACACTGGCTGCAAGAAACCAAATATTCTACTATAACGGAGTTGTCAAACATGAATTACATTTCCACACACAATTCTGAAATCTAGCTATAAATACATTACCAAATATAAAATCTATTTAGAACTCAAAAAATGAGTCATTATAGCTCTTTTAATTTTCTTTTTTTTTTTTTTCTTTTTTGAGACAGAATCTCACTCTGTAGTCCAGACTGCTTCTGAGCTCATGCTCCCTGTGTAGCCCAGACTGGCCTCAATCTCACAGCAATCCTCCTGCCTCAGCCTCGAGTGCTAGAACTACAGGCATGCACCACCACTCCCAGCCTATCAAACTAGGCAAGCACTGTAACTACTGAGCTATTCCTCCAGCTTTCTTTTTCTTGAGACATTTCAGACAGGGTCTAGGTCTGTAACCCTGGCTAGTCCTAAACTTTGTATGTAGCACAGGCTGGCCTCAAAGTCAGAGCAATCCTCCTGCCTCAGCCTCCTGAGTGCTGGCAATATAGGCATGCACCATCTTACTTGTCTTTCTTTGTTAATATGGATAAGGTAGTGTCTATATGGATACTTTCACAAAATTACTTGTAGTATTACCAAAACGAGTGCACAATAAATTAGCAAATTCATCTATTTCACTCTACAAAAACCTTTAACGTCTAACCTCTCGGCTACACCTCAGCCCCTGTCCATCTCTCTATAGTCTATGATATTCTGTAAGCTAGTTTCAGACAATAAGCAAAGCAATACTTTTATATATGGAGTTCGTGTTTCTTTACCACCCCAAAAAGTTTCAGGTGAAGACCGCATAAGCTCCACAATCCATCTACGCGCTACCAGGCGGACACAAAAGTTCTGTATTTCTTAAGTCCACAAAGAATAAAATCTTTGAACAGAAAGCAAACTATCAGTAAAATACTTTAAGAAATCTGCATTTAACCCTTTAAGTGAAGAAAATAATGACAACACCTACTGCTAACTCAATCACATAAGAACAATACATTTAATACATTCAGTTCAACAAACATTTGGTTCCACAAAGACTTTCTTACTCTGCTACATGTCATCATCTCAAAAATTTCTAGCTTCAACTTTGTAACACAATTAAATTTCTGATAAAATGATTAACAGAAAAATTTTCACTGAAAACTGATCTTCAAATCAAAACACTAGACAATTTAGTATTTTTGTAAATGTTCTCCACCATTCCCAAAACATCCAGTCACTTATTCATACTTAACTCATTTCTAAGATTTTTATTCACTAAACAGAAATCTTAAGAAAGCGATCAATTGTCTCTAGTAACAAGTTATTAATTATGTGAAAAGAAGAAATTGCTCCCCCCAAAGTAACATGAATACAGAAATTCACAAACGTATCAAACATAAACTATATGGCCCCTATAAGAATTCAAAAATAGTATTCAACATTTTAATGAAAATAAACACACCTATAAGTCAAATCTATTATATCTAAATAAATCCACATAGAAAGCATTGAATGAAAGTAACTAGGCAAAAACCTGAATATAACACTGAGTCAAGTATTTAATTTTATTCTCCATCATTAAATTACCTATACAAACACCATCTTAACACAAAAACATGGCGGTGGTATAAGAATAATGTAAAAATAATGAAAAAAACTTACTGTCATCCATCTGGAGACTTGGTGGACAATAGAATTTCTTATGGGTAATTAAATTTGGTAATCCTCTGAAGAGACTGCGGCATAATTTGCATTCAAATATAGTGTCCACATCTTTTAATAAAATATGCTTAAGTTGTTTGGTTCCTGGGATGGGAGAGAAAAAAAAACACAAAAGGAAACTTTAACTTGGTTTTTTAAACTGGGTAACCAATGATGACAATACAAAAGTACAGTTACTCTTTCTAAAATCTCACTGTTTGAAAATTTAGACAGCCAACAGTTGCCCTTTTCTTTTTTTAGCAGTCAACCACCTCGTCTGATATCCCAAGGCAGCGGTTCTGACAGCTGACTAATGGTTGCAATGAGGGGCTGTAAGGGAGTGGGATTACTTATGTAACCCTTCCCTAGAGATTGATTCAACAGATCTGAAGGAGAACAGGAAAATGTTCTCCCATCACTTCCTGCCAAATTTTCTGGGTAGTTCTTCTAGCTCTTTTCCGAATTCGAAAGTTAAAGAAATATATTTTCCCAATTCATTAAGTCAAAACCTTATCAGAGGATTGACAAAGACTTTTTTCTTCTTTTAAAACTCAGTTTATATTACTTCAGGAGTTGGGCCACCATGGGATTATACCTATTTAGTGTGATCAGAGAGAATCTTCATCCATATGGAGAATTTTAAATTTTGATTATACTTCTTGATAGCACTATACATTTTTTCAAGGCCTTTCTCCATCAGAACTCTTAACCCAACTGCAAGTAAGTCTAGCTATAATTAGTAGTTCAATGCCTGTAGTTCTTCGCTACATTATGAACCTTCAAAGCAACCAAGACCACGCCTAACTTATTTATAGCTATGAAGAATTCAGTTCTAATAATATGCAATAAGTATTTGTCAATGAAACGCTCCTGATCTATAGAATCTAAGCACTATGACAGGAGATCAAAAGGCACTGAAAATAAATGGCAAAAAGCATCCAATCTTTAAAATGAAAACACACACCAAGAACAAAACAAATGGGATGTCTTTGCTGCTACTCTACAGGTCTTTCGCAAAGGTAAGCTGAAAAAATGGATCTCAAGTGCTTTACTAATTATAACATGCCTTCATTTTCTTCATATTAAACAAGATTATTAATAATGACTTGATTTTGTCACAATATTGACAAAGGTCCCTGAAAAAATATCCTTACAGCCATCCAGGTACAGACTGATTCATTCAACAAGTATCTGACCATACATTAAGTTCTGGGACTACTAAAAATTATAAAATACCTTAAGTAGTAAGATATTTCTGATTCAATCTTTTACCGTCTACTTTACACTTAAATCCTGAAGCATATTTATTATCATTCTGAAGGTAAGACAGTCCTCAAAATTCTATTGCAAAGAGACTATCAAGGTAATCAGAACATTATTAAGTCTTTAACAATTCTAAATCAGTTATTTCCTAGTTATTTGGCCTTAATATAACTTAATCTAATCGTAGCACTTTGGTGTACCATCTTATAAAATAAAACAAAGCAAATAAAACCTATCTTGAAGAATCATGAAATAAAGTATGAACCCAAGACCTAGGAAAGTTAAAATACACAATGAGTTTCTACTGGAAAATACATATATATAGAGAGAGAAGTAATTTCCACCACTGCCCAAACCAAATCTATGTTTACTTCATTAGATCCTATTGTCCCAAAATCTGGAAATATAAATTTTAAAAACAGTGATTAAATCTACATGGTACTGGGATTAAATCTACATGGTATTGGTATAAGAACAGACAAGAGGACTAGTGGAATAGAACTGAGGATACTGAAACAAACCCAAATACCTTTAGTTACCTGATTTTTGACAAAGGAATCAAAATAACCCACTGGAGAAAAGACAGCATCTTCAACAAAGGGTGCTGGGAAAAGTGGATTTCCACATGTAAGAGAATGACTCACACCTGTCACCACACACTAAAATCAGATCAAAATGGATCAAGGAATTGGACATCAAAACAGAAACACTGAACTACTAGAAGACAAAACACATAAAACCCTAGAAGACATAGGGACAGGAAAGGAGTTTCTGAACGTATTACCAGCTACACAAGAAATCTCAGCAATAATCAACAAATGAGACGACATTAAACTAAAAAGTTTTTGCACAGCAAAAGAAACAATCAACAAGGTGAAGAGACAACCCATAGAGTGGGAAAAGATATTCACCAGAAATACTTCAAAGGATTAATATGCAGAGTATCCAAAGAACTCAAAAACATAAAACCCCCTAAAATAAAGAAGCTGCCCATGAAGAGGTGGGAAGCTGGAATGAAAAGAAGCTTCTCAGAAGCACAAATGGCCAACAAGCACGTGAAAAAGTGTTCTTCATCCCTGGTATTAGAGAAAATCAAATAAAAACAAAGTTGAGGCTTCACCTCACCCCAGTGAGAATGGTCTACTTCAAGAGCTCAAAAGCAACGACTGTTGGCGAGGGTGCCAAAAAAAAGAAAAAAAGGAACTCCATTACCAGTGGGAATCCAATTTGGTACAACCATTATAGAAAGCAGTCTGAAGGCTCCTTAGAAAGCTGAGAATAGAAACTCCATTTGATGCAGTTACTGGTTTACTGAACATTTTCCCAAAAGATATAAAGTCCACATACCAAAAAGACTCATGCATATCCATGTTTATAGCAGCACAATTCATAATAGCCAAATCCTAGAAACAACCTACCTGCCCATCAACAGAGGAATGGTTAAAGAAGATGTGATAACTATCCACAATGAAATACTATGCAGCCATAAAGACAGACAGATAGGAAACTTCTGAACAAAAATGGGGCCAACTTAAGTGAATAATGCTCAGTGAAATGGACCAAACACAAAAGACTGACTGTAGATGGGTGTCCCTCTTATGAAATGCACAGAAATAATTGCATAAAATAACCCCAACATGAATGACAGGGTAGAAAGGGGGGCAATGGTCAGCTAGCAAAGGGGTGCACCTCTGAAAATGGGGATATAGGTCACTGATTCCCCAAACCCCACGTCTCTCATGTGTCACAGAATTTGAAATTCATGTGTATATAAATTAAAAATAATAAAATGGTAGGATATTAGTCACCTAGAAAATTTAAAAATAATAAAGTGGGAGGGCCAAGAAGAAGGGAAAGGATTGTAATGTTAAAGTGATAGATATGTACACAAAATACCCAAGCTCAATGTAAGCACTGTGTATTTTCATATAAGCACTAATAAAAAATTGGTTAAATTTTAAAAAATAAAAATTTCAGAGAATAACTGTTATTCTTTACATGAAAGTTAAATCCTTACATATATTTTTCTCTAGATTATTTTACATTACAAAATATCTAGACCAATGAACACTTAAAATATTTACCTTGCTGAAGTAACAGTAAGCAGTAGATTAGGGATAACAGTACTTAGTTGTACCTCTGTAACTGATGCTACATGTAGCTCTCAGGAAGAGTAACTGAGTATTCCAACAGTGGGAAGAAGAAAAGGAAATATTCTAAATAAACTTACTAGATTCTATACTAGAGATTCAAATCTGCCTTAAAAGATAGTCAAAATTAAGATAAATTCATTTAATTTAAAATTTCAAGTGAGTAGGGCATGATGGTGCAACACTTGTAATCTCAACGAGGAAAAAGGCTGAGGCAGGAGAATTAAAAGTTCAAGTTCATTTAGTGAGTTTTTCAAAATAAGATAATAAATTTTGTTTTTCCTCCCATTTTATTAATATGTACTATATGATACATAATGTTCACACTCGAGTGTCTTGAGCACATATGTAAGGGTTACAAAGCTTTTCCTGCTCCCCTTTTGACCCTCCCACATCTTTCTCCTCCCCACTAAGTCCCATTACCGCCCCCCCCACTTAGTTCTATGAAATAACTATGCTCTGGGTTTCTCATATTAAACACACCATTCAGTATTTGCATCTGACTCACTTCACTGAGCATCATGATGTCAAGTTTTATCTATTTACCTACCAAAACCTCAAAATTATCTGTCTGTATAAGGGATAAAATAAATTTTAAAAAGGGACAGTCATTGTCTAGCATGCACAATACCCTGGGCTCAATTCCCAGTACTAATATATATTATTAATCACAAATGCTTAAATACACACACACACACACACACACACTGCAGTCACTGTTGCTCCAGACCTATCAATTTCTTTCAGAATGCCAGACACACCAAATGCCCCCTTTCTCCCTCGCTCTGCAGGCCTTCTCTGTCTTCTAACTCTGGTGAGTCCTCCCACTTCCCTATTTGATGCACTTCTACTAATGCTCAGATCCCAGGTTTGACGTTACTTCCTTCAGGAAGTCTTCACTGACTCCTTCAGTTTAACAGTTAAGAACCTTCCTTTTATCCTCCCACTGCAATCTATTCATCTACAGCAGCTTATCCCATAATTTTGCAATCAATTTCTTTTCTCTGTCCTCATTAAACTAAAAGATCTAGGAAAATGAAGGAGAAACCCTTGATGCTCACCATCATGTTCCCAGCCCTCGGAAAAAAGCATGATGGACATTTGCGAAGCGACATATTGGAAAGTTCTCCCTACATTTCAAAATAACTTCTTTTTCAATCTATGAAAAGTTGACTGGGGAGTCAACAAAGAGACATTAAAGACTTTCTTGTTCTTGTTTTACAAATGAGAAAAATAATATATGTCTCATGCTATAAACAGGCATTAAAATTTTTCTCTAAGTTAGTTTCAGTCACTATGAAAGATGTTACTCCTTCCCCCATGGAATATATTAACTTTATTCAAAATCAGCGACCATCTTCTGGTAGCTTTGCTCCCTTATATTTATACACAGTCAACCAACTGTCCCTCCATTAATAGTAAAAATTCCCGTCACTTGAGACAACACACATGGTATTCAACCTACAGAAAAAAATATGCCACGCAGCTTTCCTCCAAGTTATTCCTTTTCCTACATCACTTTTGCTCTCTCTCTTGCTCTTGCTCCCGCTCTCTCTCTCTCTTGCCTTATTTTGTTTTGCTTGCTTTTATACCTGAAGCTTTTAAATTATCTTAGAAGTCACTACTAACTGCTGACTGATAAGTCATCAGTCAAGATATTTAAAATAAATCAACTCACCAAAAGGCTTTTAATGATGTATCACATACTGCAATAAATGTATTAGTACAGAGAGATTAATTTAGGAATATCCCTACTTGGTGAGTCTTCTAGTTTGATCTAACAAATATTTATTGAGTACCTATTAAGTACAAGCCACAATGTCATTTTTGGAAATATGAAAATGATGGATGTACAGTCTGTGCCCCTGAAAAATCCACATATTAACAAATGTAAGTATTCCTCCAGGAAAACAGCCCAGAGAACATGCTTTGAAGATAACTGTAAGAACAATAATTATACAACTCTACATTTATCTCATTCAACCAAAAATATTAGTTCCATTTTAAATTTTGTACAATATCCATGTAATTACTCAAAACAAAATTTCCATTGTAGAATGCGGCATTCTCCAGTGGACCCTTCATAAATCATCCTACCCCCCCTAAGCTTTTGTCTACAGAGCCAAAACTGAGGCATCGTCATTCAGCCAGAACTTAAAATAACTGCAAATAAAGTTGCTTCAAATACTAAAAAAAAAAAAAAAAAAAAAAACACTTTTAAGCAGTTAAATGATCAAAACTAGGAAGATAATAGCAACAGCAAACATCAAACAAAGCTAATGCAATTTATTTCTCCCTTGTCTGGTATATTCTATGTGCTACATCTTTTTTTCTATGATGTTACATATTGTTCTATTACAATATTATATATAGTATAAATTTTTAACTGTCAACTTCATATTAAAACCCAATTTTCATAAAGTCCTTCTCACCTTGACAAGTTAAGTAGGTGCACAAAATGCTAAACTTCACTGTAAACCCTAAATTTTGCACTTACACATATCAATAAAATAGGTGGAAAAAGCCAGTTTTCAATACTAAACAAAATGATTATACTTTTTCCTCCCTTTTTTGTTTGTAACCTTTGGGCATGCCAGGCCCCCTGTGCCTCTACTAGACTAGTAGAAACAAATGAATATAAAACTCAAATCAATTTAATAAGTACCTAAAGAATATTTAGTAAATATATAAAGTTAATACACCTCTGATTTATTTAAAATTTCGTTTTTGCTTGAAGAGGGATTTCAAAGAACAAAGGTAAACTTTAAGTTTTACTGGGAGGAAAAGCTGAAGATATCAAATCGTTAAGTGAGATACCATAAGGACTAGCAATCAAGATAAAACCCTGTACAGGAAAGGGCACAGGCAAGGTTGTGCCCAGAAGCCAGAAATTTAGATAAAACAGCAAGCTTCAAGTCAGCCAACCATCAAGAATTTCAGAGTAGAAAACGTGTAGCTGCAAAACAGAAATCCATCCAAAAATATGAGGCATCTATCTCTGTCAAAGAATAGCCAAGTTTACTGTTAATAAAATAAAGGTGTTCTTGAGTGTGTGGTCTGCTACCATTTGTGTTGGAAAGAAAATGAGGGATGTATGTTGTATGTCGCATAAAAGGTCCCAGGAAGAAGGCAAACCATGTAGCAAGAGCTGCCTGAGCAAAAGGGAACTTGTTGCATTATACCCTTTCACTACTCTCTATTTTTTAAACTCACAGATACATATTACTTATTCCAAAAAATAATGTATTTAAACTAACTTATAAATAAGCAGCCAGTAACAGAGACATTTCATTTAAAGCCAGTCCAAATGACATGCTGACATATAAGGCAAAAAGAATAAGCCAAAACTGGTCAGGCAGTCAGAATACTATACATGGGACCTGGGGACCTCAAAAATGAGTCAATTCCCTGGGCGTTGTGGCGTGGTGATACACACCTATCACCCCAGCTCTCTGGGAGGTTGAGGCAGAAAGAACATGAGTTCCAGCCCAGGCTGAGCAACTTAGCAACTTAGTGAAGTCCCATCTCAAAAAAGATTTTAAATAGGGGAAATGGGGGATGTTGAGATACAGTTCAGTGAAAACCCTGGGGCCAATCGCCAGTACCACAAAAGAAAAGTCGACTCCCTCCTCGGCTTGGGCAGGAGTAATACCAGCTCATGGACAGACAGCCCAGTGTGGGCAGAAGAAAGATGATACAGCACTTGAAGACAACTGTCTTGAGCTCAATGATAGAGGCAGGTATCATACTATCTTAGTACTACCCAGCCTGACTTAGTCACTATAGGTTACCAAGAGCAGAAGAACAAACACGAGAGCTTTCTCTTCAAGTATCTCTAAAGACATACAGCACCACCAGGACAGAACTTTAAATGTGATGTGTGTGACCCAGATGCGCTAGAAGGACAGGACTCACTGACGGCGTGCACAGGAGTAGAGTAGCACAAGGAAGAAACAGCAGTCTCAGCAACAAGAGAGATTTTAGTCTCTAATTCATGTGAGCCAATCTTCCATCCTAACCTCCCAAGGTCACTTTGGTTTAAATACTTAAGTTCTACTACATAGTACCTTGAGGAAATTAAAATTCTTGGTTATAACCACAATACAATAAAAGAATTCGTTTTTATAATCCAAAATGAGTTTCTCTGCACTACACAGCATATTATCTACATCATCCCTAAACTGTTTGGAACTTACAAAACTAAAATAAAGTAGTTTCAGAATCTGCTAATATAAAAATTACTCAAGAACCTGGGACATTTTTTAAAAAATACATTTCAGAAGTTAACATAAATGGCTCAGGAATGCTATCATTTCGGATTATCCACTTCATTCCCTGTTCTTCAACTTAGATTATAGAGAAACGGCCAACAGAGAAAACAAATACAATAAGAAAACAACTGCATTTCAAAGTATTTACCTTCTAAAACTAAAATCACCTAAATTTTGAATACATAATACCTTGTTAAAAAGGTATTTTTTACAAGACAAAGCACTTACCATTTAAGCAATTCTAAATTCTTAACACATAGCACTATAATAACCTGAAGCAGTATAAAATACTACTAATTACAAATTTCAAGTTAAAAAAAGAAATGTATAGCATGTCAAACTAAATAGAAAAAGCTATTATTCTCATTTCCACATTAAAAGAACAAAACCAACTTTTATCCCCATTTTAAAACTAGTTAAAACACATTAGCCATTATTCTGTTGTGGCAGACATACCAATAGACATCAAAAAATGCTTTAAAATGGATTATAAAACCACCTAACATAAGAATAGGTACATGATATACACAGAATATTTAAAGAACTAAACACTGCATACACTAAAGCCAATGTTCTTAAGGCTTCTATAAATAGTCTCAGAAATAAGCCTTGAAGAGTCAAAAAAAAAAAGTTTTAACGACAACCTATTCATTATAATCTTAATATAAACAAACATGCTTTTATGCTTTACAACAATGTAAAACAAGGGGCTGAAGGAATGGCTCAGCGGTTAAAGGGCTTGAGCAAGCGCTTAGCCAAGTGCTTAGTACCCGAGTTCAATTCCCCAGCACCACATAAGCTGGGCGTGGTGGCGCATGCCTATAATCCCAGCACTCGGGAGGCTGAGACAGGACAATCGCGGTGAGTCCAAGGCCAGCCTGGGCCCTGAAGTGAATTCAGGACCAGCCTGGACCACCAGCCTGGGCTCTGAAGTGAATTCAGGACCAGCCTGGACCACAGAGTGAGACCCTGTCTCAAAAAAAAAAAAAAAAAAACAATGGTGAAGGATGTGAACAGGCAGTTGACAGATAAAACTATTAGAAGAAACACTTGGCTTCATTCATCATTAAAAGAAATGCAAACAATGTAAAACAAGTAGCTCGAAAAATTTCTCACCAATATCAAATATTTACACACAAATCATCTTTTCCTTTAAAATTCCAAAATTTTTCATTAAGATAATTAAGTTTTAACACAATGATACTCTAATCCTTAAAGCTTCCATGATTTAGGCACGTTATTTACATTTGACTGAACAGTGAAATGTCAGAGAAGCTGAGTCTATATGAGGTGGAAAAGCGATCTTAAGAGTCACAGCCGTCTAGGGCCATGTTGATCACCTAGGTGTTCTCACAGAACTCAACTGTTCATATGTGGTGAAGGGCACTTATTTTAAAACACTAGATTGCAAATATACAAATATACTTGTCAATTCTTATTATAAACTAGTGGAAACAAAAGCTACACAAATGTTTCTGAAGATACCAGAGTAAGAATATTATCTTTTTCTCATCCTATGCTCTCTTAGATACTGCAACTCCATAAACTCCAGAGTTTAGCAGAAGATGAGCCACCTAAACAGAGATTATAAAGTAATAAATCTAGAACAGGTGATTACTTCTGAGGAAATAATCCATTACACAAAAGCTTTTAAAGACTCCGAATAATGTACTAGCTTTTCCAAGTTTATAAAGAACATGTCAAAACAATGGATCTTTAGGAGGAAGAAGCACTCTACCAGAAAATGTACCTCCTAATACATTTCTAAACAAATTTATTTTAAAATACATAGTATATAGTACTGTAAAAGAACTTTTAGATCAGATCGATACTTATTCATCTACTTTCTAAAAATATGACAGAAGTATTCTATAAAGAAAACTACTACTATTTTTAACATTCTAAGGACTTCTAGAGAGTTTTTAATTACTAAGTAAAGATTTAAAAATACAACCTAAACATTCATCATACCTGATCGAAAGCACTCAATTATTTGCTGAATGCCAGATTTGGATGTCTGTACTGGTTGCTGTAACAAAGGAGGATCTCCAGGCTCCAGGATATAAACTACATGGGAGACAAACACCCACCCCAATCCCCACAAAAAAAGTTATTTCAATCACTTACTATTGATGTAAAACAATCATTTCCTATAATTATATTAATAAGTCACATTTGCATATACCACATATATTTTGTATATGTAAAATTTCATTTTAACAGACAAAACAAAATAAAGGAGGAATAAAACTAAGATAATTCTCAATTAAAGGTTAAAGAAAGATTATTTAAGGCCAGATATTACATCTAAAGCAAGGACTTTACTATTTTGGTATCACTTCATATACATTCCTTTCGTTTGCCTTTTTACTTCCATTAAAGAGAAACCACTCAAAAATTCTAAGGAAAAATGGCCTAGCCACGTCCAAAAAGCCATTTCAAAAGTCTCTGGATAATCTGATGCAGCTCTCTGGTCAACCATACAAGCAAAACTCAAAATGTACTGCCAACAGAGTAACTGGACAAGCGCACCATGAAGAGATGTACAGAAAGTATTGCTGCAGCACTCTGATTTGACTGTAAATAACTGGGAATTTCAAATAACTTAGTCTTTCAATAGGAACCAGACTAAAACTATGAAATGTCCACACAGCAGAACTATCCATGATTCCCTGAACACATGAGCCAGATTTAATGTACAGACAAAAGATGTCAGTACAATCGCTAGGCAACTACAACAGGCTGCAGAAGATGATCCTACATTCGTTAATACTTATGGATATAGACAGAGAAATACGTACATTTAATATATGTTTGGGTGTATGTATAGACCTACTATAAACAGAAGAATAGTCTTAAAGAGATACCAACAAAATTCAGCAAAGATTTCTTCAGTTGGCTTATAGGGATATTTCTGTCTGATACATCATTATTATTTCAGAGCCCATGCTTTTAGAAATACGAATTTCGGAATATATTTTTATAAGTAAAGTCATTTTCCATTTTAAAAACAATTTTTTCATTTTTAGGTGCGGGGTTGATATCACCATTACCTTCCAAAATTCTCAGATTAGCAATATAAATATATAATTTAATGGTAATAAGAAACAAAGCAGCTGAAAACTTGTATTTTTTCCGTTAGCTATCAAAAGAAAAGGTTGTGGAACAGAAAAACTGTCCATTTTAATTATCACTTTTTTTAACACATCCTAACGTTCTACTCAACTATTACCATCACTAACCTGGGACCATCTATTTGGTGAAGAGAGATAAGAGGTTATTTCAACAATGTGTGCTACTACAATGCTTCAGGTCTTAGGCTCGGATAGCAATTAGCTTTCTGATAAAGGGCAAGCCACTCGCTGTGCATACAAACACAGCCTTAAACTACCCTTTCTCCAGTATGCTTCAAGTGTACAGCACACACAAAACAGGTAAAACTGCCAGGACCACACAATTTCCTACGCAAAATTTCCCAATTCTATGAAACACTTTGGGGGCGTATTAAATTAATTTAAAACATATCATACACACACACACACACACACACACACACACACACGCTTCAATCTGTGATACCACATGGACAGTAACTACAATGATCAAGACCAGATATGGGCTGCATGTATGCATGTATCTAAGTTACTGTTCTGCTGTTTACCAAATACAGCTAGAGCAAATTAAACTCTCTGATCTCTTTCTTTTTCCATATCTAAAATGGAGGTAACAAAAGTACCTAAATCAGAGTTGTGTTAGCATTAAATAACTCAAATTGCTTAAAACAGCGACTGAAATACAGTAAATGATCAATAAACTATCATCACCACTACCATCTTAATACAGATCTGCTACATTCCTGACAACAAAAGCTGAAAAATCTTTTTACAAAATCTAAGTAGCAATCAACTTCTTACAATACCAGAAGTTTGCAAATTAGTATTATGTGAATAAGATGAATTTTCTTAATTAGATGGCTCTCTTCCCAGAATTTACACATTAGAGCAACTTATAACCTTACACAAAATAAGTAACTATGATACAGAGTAGAGAACTATACAACTAAAAAGAACTAAATGCTTCAAGGTCTGCTTCGTTAATTGGCAAAAATCCTGAAACTGGAGAAAGGTAATAATAAAAACCCACAAAATAGTTGAGTGGAAACACCTTAGAGCTCCATTTCCTCATTTAAATATGTGCCTCAAAAAACCCTCTATAACACACCAACTTCCACTTTCACATGAAAAGACCTGATTTTAAAGCTAGAACAAAGTTTCTTATCCATCGCCCTCAGAGCACTGTAACTACCAGAACACTTAAGACTTCCTGGGACACTTATAAACCCAATTACCTTAGCTCCTGGACATATTCACTTGAAAACACACATCTGTGTAGCTCCCACAATTTTTTTTTTTTTTTTTTTTTTTGAGACAGGGTCTCGCTCTGTAGCCCAGGCTGGTCCTGAACTCACTATGTAGCCCAGGCTGACCTTGGACTCATAGCAATCCTCCTGTCTCAGACTCCTGAGTGCTGGGATTGAGCTCCCACTATTCAAAAAAATCTTTCTTTATTTGAAAACATACTCTCGACTCTAGAAATCTGTGTGTCATCCCCCAGCTCAAGATGAGACCCTTCCAGTTCATAGCCATTTAAACACAGAAAGAGAGCTGGAGGAATGGCACAGTGATTAAAGCTCTTTTCTAGTAAACTCAAGGCCCTGGGTTGGATTTCCTGGCACCACATAAGCCAGGCATGGTGGTGCACGCTTAGAACACCAGGACTTGCAAGGATGAGGCCAGAGGATTGCCACCTGTCCAAGGCCAGCCTGGGCTCCACAGTGAGATCAGGACCAGCCTGAGCTTCAGATCAAGACCCTGTCTCAATCAATCAATCAATAAAAAGGTCTGGAGGAATGGCTGAGCAGTTAAAGCGCTTGCCTAGCAAGTGCTGTGTCAAGCTCTAAGTACCTGAGTTCAATTCCCCAGCACTACACAACCCGGGTGTGGTTGTACACACCTGTAATACCAGCACTCTGGAGGTTGAGCAGGAGGATTACTGTGAGTCCAAGGCCAGTCTGGACTCCACAGTGAATTTAGGACCACCCTAGGCTACAGAGTGAGACCCTGTCTCAGAAAAAAAAAAATTCAATTAATAAAAAAGGAAAATAACCTCCTCCCACCAAAACAACTAAACACTCAGAATGGCTTTCCTTAACATCCTCCCAAGGATCACACTTCCCAAGATAACACTCACATTTATAAGAGTCTTTTCTACCTTAAAACAAGCTTCTTAAAGACCCTTCTAATTTCACTGTCTAGACTGCATATACACAATATGGGATGAGAAGCTGCAGGATACAGAAGGGAACTGTGGTAAAAAGGTAAAACATGGATGAAGGGAGATTGATAATGGAGTTGCGCAACAGTTACAATCCAATTCCTCAAACCACTCTTATTATGAAGGTTTGGAAATTTCCATTTTAAAATTTCTCGTAACCGAAAGAAAGCATACACCTCCTTGTGTATGTTTATACCACCCTTCATTCTCAACTGACCAACTCCACACAGGGAGATGGTCCCTCAGGAGTAGTGCAACCACTACTATTTAGCCAAGAGAGAACAGATCACTTAGGACAGTCCACTAAAGAGCTTCTTAGCGAGGCCCAGTAGAGCAGGTCTGTAATCCCAGCAAGCTGGGAGGCAGAGGCAAGTGGATAGGAACCTCAAACTCAGCCTTGGCAACACAGTGAGACCTTGTCTCAAAATGAAGAGATTAAAAGGGCAAGGGTTGAAAAATGCAGCTCAATGTGAAGGCTCTGGACTCTTCTCCTGTAGTACAAAAAAAAAAAAAAAAAAAAATTTCTCAAACTCAGCCTGATGACACAGGCCTAAAACCCCAGAACTCTGTGAGGCTGAGGGAGGAGGATTGTAAATTCAAGCCCAACTTGGGCAATTTAGCAACTGAGCAAGATCCTGTCTCAAAATAAAAGGTGGGGGAGGAGGGACAGCAGAAGCTGGGGATGCAGTTCAGTAAAAGACCCAAGTGGGGTTTAACCCTGAGTACCACAAAAAAAAAAAAACCCTCAACTATCCTATCATCTTTTTTCCTCCATCTGAGAACATCCTCTTAAACACCACCATAGCGTAACCTATTTCTTTCAGTACCCTAACTCAAAACCTTCCTTTCCCCTGGAAAAACGGAACACTGAACTGCTCTACAAGTTGACCAACTTCTAGCTTTCCACTGAATCAAATTCTTAGAAAGCAAACAAATAACTGCATTTAATCTAAAAGTTGAAAATAAACCTACATAGAATATGTTTCTAGTAAAAGAACAACGAAAATTTTTTTAATTAATGCAATTTATCTCATACATTGTTAAAATAAGAAAAAGGGTTTTAATACACATTAAAAAGTCCCAGAAAATTTTTTCTAAGTCTCCAAACCTTTGTCAAAACGTAAGTAAGACACGTTCGCCAAGTTATATTATTTACTTGTTTGTAGCTATCTCCTCCAACTCAAAAAAAATTATAAGGGACACATGTTATCTGCTCTTGTCGCCACTAACATCTTTTCTGCCTTAACCAGCACCCCGCCTGCACCTAATAAGTATTCAGTAATGTGGTAAAGAAATGAATGAGCAAATGAACTTCTTCCTTAATAAGGTGATTTCAACAATTCACCTTAAACAAAATGTTCTAAAAAAGAAAAAACTGAAACAAAAGGTCAGGTGAAGACAAGTATAAAACAGATTCACAACTTTATACTTTAAAATAAGCATGTCATCCAACTCCAAAAAAATATAATTGTCATATCGTCACTTCTAGTACATAAAATATGCAGAGTGAGAAAGATGGGTACTGAAAGCTGGATGGCCAGCTGAATAGAAACTGGATCCTATCAAACAGCATCCTGAAGAGGACGGTCCTGCACTCAGGTGCTGCCACTCTCCCATCTATCAGAAAAGTACTTACAATGAACTCACGGGATTAAGTTCAAGTAAGTAAATGCAGTTAAAAAGATTTCAACAAAAAAGCAATTAAAAGTATCCAAAATTTCCAGTGACTTTTGGTACAAGAAATTGACAACTCCCTGCCTTTGATCTGGAATATATATATATATATATACATATACATATATATATATATATGTATATATATATATATGTATATATGCTCAATGATTCCCTTTTAATTTGTATTTCTAAATGCCACAAAACTCATCAACTTCTAAGAAGAACTGCTTATATACCACATCAATCAAACTAAGTTTGCTAATGACTCCAAAAACTAACTTTTCGTAAGTTTAACTAAAACAGCTCCATTAAATACCGTAGAAATATTTACATAATCTAAATAATCAGATTTTTCTTTTTGCTACACACTAGGGTATAGCCAGGAAAAAAAAAATTCAAAATTTTTAGTTTTAAAATTAACAATACACTTTTCTCCCAACAAGTTCAACCAATCTTAACTCAAACTACACTCACGTTTAGGTTCTCAACATTATCCTTTGATAAAAATGTATGAAATGCTTAAGTTTAAATGAAACAATTTTCACGAAGGATAGATTAGGCTAGTATTATACCGTCTACCCTTTCCTTTCTCCACACTTCGAGTATTCACAGAGCACCAGGGTACACTACTAACTGCAAAATGCCTCGAAATAAGGAAGAAGAGACTGAGTGACTGGCCTTGCAGAATGACAAAAGGTGACACCTACAGCACTTTAAGGGACCAAGAAGGTAAGACCTCTGGTTTATTTAAGCTTTTAGCTTCCTAACTGCTTTTACGGTGGGAAAAATTACAGCCTGCTTTCCTTAGGGAGGACTTTTTGGGCAGGAGGAAAAGATAACTAACTTGAAGCCAAGACAGGGCGGCTCCGACGGAGAGCGAGTCGTCGGCGAGGAAAAGGGGCATACCTGGCTCGCAGCATCCGTGATGGTGGTGGTCAGTCTGACAGTACTTGTCCCTCAAAGGCATTTTCAGTGGGTGCGACCTACTTTCCGTTCACTGTGAGAAGCTCTTCATCGCGTCTCGGCTGTGGGAAGAAGCACAAACGCGTCACTTACCCCGAACTTCCCGGGGCTGCCGATTTCCAGGCGCGTCCCCAACAGGCGCCCTCCCCGCGCGAACCGGAGCGGAGTGGCGCACGCCCGGCCCCGGCCCCGGCCCCGGCCCGGCCCCGGCCCCAGGCCCGGCCCCTGCCCCGGCCCGGCCCCGGCTTCCCGCACAGGTTCATCGCGCCACCCGGAAACGCAGCAGGGCGCGCGGCGCAGGGCGAAGGCCCGGCCGGCTGCGCGGGCAGCGGCGGCGGCCTCGCCATCCCGGATCGGCGGCCGGCGGGCGGGCGGGCGCGCGGAAAGGGCGGCGCGGGCTCCGCGGGCACGGCGGGCCCCGGGGCGGCGGGGCGGCTCCCGCGCAGGCCGCCCGCCCGCCCGCACCTCCGGCACGCACGTGCGCGGGTCTCGCCGGCGCGGCCCGGGTCCCCCGCCCAGGGCGCCCAACTTACTTCACTCCTGGGCGGGCCGGCGGCCGCGTTACAGCCCGGCCTGGCAGGCGCGGCGGGCCCCGCCGGGCGCGGTCTCCGCGGCGCGCGAAGGGAGCGGGCTCGGGCCGACGCGCTCCCAAAGAGTCCCGCCGGCGTGGACGCGGAAGCGCCACCGCGCACCACGTCCCTCCGCGGCGTCCCTCCGCGCCCGGGCCGGGCGGCGCGCGGCGCAGGCAGTTGACAGCAGGAACCGCCCGGCGGCAGCGGCCCCCGCCGCCGAGCGCACCGGAACCGGGGCGGGCGAGACGCGGGGCGCCCTCGCCGGGGCAACGGCTGCCGCCGCCGCCGCCCGGCAGCCCTCGGCGCCGCTCCACCTGCAGCGGCCCCCGGGCGCCGGAGAGGGCGGGGAGCGCCGGGGTGCCCCCACCTCGGGCCTTCCTGGCCGGAGTTGTTGTTTCGGGAAACTTTATTAGGCCGTCCCTCTCCTCCTCGGTCTCCCCGTCCCGGCGAGTCCGAGCGACGGCCGCGGAGCGGGTAGCAAGGGGAAAGCCGAGACTGCGGCTGCGACGGGGAGCGACGGACTGACCCCGGACGGAGATGGGGCGAGGGCAGGAAGTGACAAGCTCACCGAGTGGGTGGGGGAGTGTGGCCGGCACGCCCGGCGGCGCGGCGCGCATGCGCCCGACCGGCCCCCGCCTGCCGGGCGGCGCCGGGACCCCGGGGCCCAGGGGCCGGGGCGCGCGCTCTCCGCCGCGGACCGAGCGCCGGAGCCCGGGCTGCGCGCGCCGCGGAGCGTGAGGCCCGCGATGCGCCCGTGCGCCGGGGCGCGGGCGGTGCCGCAGCCGAACTGGTGCGCCCGTGGCGCCGTCGGCGGAGCGGCCCCGGGGAGGGTCGGGGGCGCGCGGGAGACGCCGTAGGAGAGGGCTCGGCAGAGACGCGCGGGCGAGCGGGCGGGCGGCGCGTCTGAAAACGGCAGGAGCAGCACCGTGTGTGTTTCTAGCCAACCGTTTTGGAACCGTGCGTCCTCGGAACTTGGGGGAATCATCAGGTGGACGCACGAAAACAGCTCTCGGCGGCAGAGCGGCGTTTATTCCGGCAGCGCTCTGTTGAAACCCGACCGTGAAGCTGGGTCACGTGAGCTGTTCGTTCGCACTTTCCCTCCTCCGGAGCGCCGCATCCCGCTTGGAAAATCCCCGGAGATCGCCGACGTCCGTCGTGCCCGCGCAGTGAGGGCGGCCCCTCCGGGAAGGGGAGCCTGCGCCCCTGCCTCCTACCCGACCCTGAGAACGAAATCGTTGCCCTTCTGGACTGCATGCAATTGCGTGTCCGCTGTCGGTCGGGAAATTTTAAGGAGAAAAAGGCCATTCGCCCCTTCCCCAAGAACGCTGGAAACCTTTGCGGGTGCCTTAAGCTGCCAGTATGCAAGGTCCTCAGAAAAATAAAGTTTAGTTAGATAGGCGCGCTCTGGGGAAGAGGAGAAAGTGACCAAAAATTTCAAAATGCAAAGGAAAGTTTTTTTAATTGAGTTATTGTAAAAAAAAAAAAAAATGTTGACTGGAGCATTACGCAGCCCCCGTGGGGGCTCATGGGGGGAGTGCAGCAGCTTGATTATGGATGTGACAGAAGGACAAGAAAAAATGAACACACAGTAACCGGCCACATTAAGTGGTGTGTATCACCATGTTTATCTGTCCCATTGTCAGATTGAGGGGACATCAGACTAATGTGCAATGTCACCGATAGTAGAGCAGTGTGCAGTATTGGGATACACCTGTGCCAATGAAAATCATTTCTTATAATATTTAGTAGTATGGAAATTGTTAAAACTACAAAAGAAATGTTTTGGAAGTTATAGCTTCAGAGTGGTCCATAACAATGGAATTATTCATGATCTTTATGCCGCTGAATTCTTTGCAAATTTTCTAAATTAAGCATATAAGAAAATGTAAAGGTCAGTAAGTAATAATGTGCAAGTGGTATATTAATAAAGTGCAAAAGCAAGGTGCAAAATGAAATCCACTCAGAATGCAGTGCAAACTAGAACAAAATGACATTGGAGATACTTGGTAAAATTCGAGGTAAAATATTTTCATTTTTAAATCTTTTTCTACTGTAACGTGTATTTATCAGAGGCTAAAAAATGAATATTCAGTTTTAAATTCTCATAAGGTTGAAAAAGCTTCAGATGTGTGCGAATTACTATATGCTGACCACGTTTGAGAGGTGAAGAGGTGTGAGTAAATGCAATGATACAAATAATGCTCGACTTCAAAGAGCTTATTACTAGAGCTTCCTCAGAACTTAAATTTTAGAAATCTAAAAAATTTTGAGACAACACACACCGGTAAAACAAATACTAAAAAATCCTAGATCTTAATTATCTGGCTGAGAAAACAGACCCAGAGAGATTAAATCATGTGCCCAGGGTGGATTAGTTACTGGACTGGCTATGGGATCTAAATTAAATCCCTACTGTAACGTAATGACAATACTCATATTTGAGATACCTTGAGTAGCATGTTTTAAATTTAAATACTCATTTAATCCTGTCAACAATCCAATGAAGTTTTGCTGTCTTTCTATGCTATTGAAAGCTTTATGATGGTCGCAGCTTTTGACCCCATCAAGAGTGGCTGGAAAACCAGGGAGCTCAGCAGGTGCTCTGCCTTGTCTTTGCTGTGTTACCTTCACGGTACCATGGCATTTTGGGTAACCCTGCTTGTGAGGGATGAACCAGTAGACTCTGGCATTCAAGAAAAGCTTTACATATTAAAAATTCTACATATAAGTTCACACGATAGAGTTGCTAAGTCACAAGAATTTAACTGAAATTTCACAGGACTCTGCAGAGGTTAAAGGGACTTTGCATATCATCTAGAATTATCACCATATCTCTGAAAACAATGTGCATAAACTATCCCAGAAAAATCTGCCTTTCCCCTTACTGTTTACTGCAGCAAGCTACGTTAACGTATTATTGCAGCATTACTTTTTGATCCTTAAAAGCCTAGAAGTACACCTTAATGCTTAACCCTAAGTCTACAATTCATTCTCCTTAATTCAAGGTGAGAGAATTCTGTTACACATACACATATGTGTGTGTATGGTTAAATATACGCACATAAACATATATAAAATTGATGCATAACAAGCCACTCATAAATTAGTGGTTTAAAACCACTGTATGTATACTTGATTCTGTACATCAGTAATTTGGGCCAGCCTTGTCCGGAGTCATGTAGCTGCCAGAGGCATCCTTCATCTGGGTGTGCCAGGATTCACCGCAGGTGTTGACTGTTGACTGACAGATCCTTATAGCCTTTCTGCGTCCTTAGGGGGAATAGCCTGGGCTTCCTAAGGTGGTGACAGCCTGCCGGGAAAGAACAGTAGAAGCTGCAAGGCCATACGCTTGAAAGTTGTCATGGCCACTACATGCTACTTAATCAAGTCAAAAGGCCAGCATGGGGTAGGGAGATCGATTTCCCCTTGTTGATCAGAGAAGCCGCAGAGTTGCACACAAGGGAATACACATACGGGAGTGGGAGGAACTACTGGGGCAATTTCATCTATCACAACATATAATTATCTCAAGAATGATACTGGTTTACTTAATTTTTTAATGCTTGCTAATGCCTTGAAATACAGCAAAACAAGGAAACAACACTAGCCAAATACATTCTTTAAACTGACATTGGATTAGTTTGGTGGGTTTCTATAGGTAAACTTTGGTGATTCTTTTTCTCACAAGACTTGATTTTCTCATTTTAATGCTTTCAGATCCATTCTTAGTTTCCCACCTGTTCTAATCATATCCCACTAAAACACAAAAATCTAACATCAAGTAATAGTTTTCATTTACACAGAGTTACCTATACACTCTGGTCCACATTTTGCTAGCTTTGATTAGAATGGGACATTTTATAACACAGAAGTAGGTCCATAATAATGTATAAATCTAAGTATGGGCCAAAATAGTAAGAACTTAGAAAGTGCCATGAACTGAGAGGCAAATATTAAAATGTTGATCTAGCTTCAGTTATGTAGAATTTAACTCCTAAGTATTGTGCAAAGAAATGTAAGATGAGAAATGAAGATAATGCTTTCAGTAATTTGTATATTTTGAAGAGGACAGGGAATTGAATGTAAATATGTTTTTCCACCGGCGATAAGCTACTGACTGGGAAACTCTTGACATGGTCTGTCATTCAGATGTATTTCATATAGCATCCAAAAGAACCCCATGAAAAAAAAAATTCCTTAGAGTGGAATTTTCTTCACAGTAAGTCTGTATTGTAATCTACTGGTAGCTAGTAATAAGTGTGTTACTAAATTCAAGCATATTAAGTGCTACATATTTTTAATGAATCCTTATAAAGATCCTGGCTCAGATACTACATTTTATAAATAAATACAATTATTCATGTCTGAGCTAGGATTTAATCCCAGCTCTGAGTTCAAAGCCTGACCAGGTAACATGTACCCTGATGATTCCATTCATCCCTAGCTCAGAACTGCCCGTGGAGCCTCGGAGTTATATTTTTAACCGTCCAGGAGACAGACCCATCAGATCTCCCCGCGCGTCTCAAGCTAAGCAGAACCTGAAGGGAATTTGGCTTCTGGACAGACCTGTTCTCCTCCCACACTTTAATCACAGCGCCGCTGGTCATTAAGTGCTCCAGGTTGAAGCCCTGGAGTCAGAGGGGCATAAAGGAAGATGCAAAGCCATGGAAATGACCTGCACGCAGCGGGTGGCTTCTCGCTGCCTGCTAGGATTTGGATCATGAGGGTCCCCCAAAGCCTCTAGTATTTGGACCTGTGTGTTATTGGGAGATAGGGGCAGGTGCCTGGGGTTTGACCTGGAGAGACTGTGCCAATTTGTTGAGACTGAGTTGGGGGGTGTCCCCAGGGCAGAGCTTTTGGTGTGTTTGTTACTGATTTCCGGGCCAGAAAGTAAATGAGGGGCACCCACCCACGGGCCAACTGGCCGCTTAAACTAAGCAAAGGAAGGATGAAGAAACATTGTTTCAGCTTCTTCCTGGGAAAGCTCCGGCCCTGCCTGAGTCTCTCCCTTCATTTTGATCCCGCTGCACTCAGCTCCGTCCGCCGTGCCCGCCGCGCCGTGAGCAGCCTCTGCCTGCTGCTTCCAGTGTGACGGGCCTGCTGATGAATGGACTCTGGGAGACCTGCTGAAGCTGCGGGCTACATACATCTTTCCTTCCTCGTTGTATATGCCGGGCATTGCATCAAAGCAACAAATGAGTAAGATTTCCTCGATGTGTAACTTAGAGTGGTCCGTTATTGCTTTTACCCATAAAACAGTTTCCGCTCTCCATGTGCAACATAAGTCTTCTAATACCAGACCTCATCTCTGAACAACTGAAGGAGCCTCTGTGGTCTCCTTACCCATAACCTTCTTCGCTCTAAGATTCCACACCATCAACGTGGTCCAAAGCCACCTCATGTTACTTCTCAATTCAACATCCTTTTTGATTGCAACTGTGCATATGAACAAGCCAGATTTTAACAAAAGCATTAGAAGAAACAAATCAAGCCTTTTGGAGTCAGAAAAATGTGGGTGTCCTATTTCCATCACTCAATAGTTTGGTAACTAAGCAAGTGAGAACCTTAAACTTCAATTGACTCAGTTGGACGCTGCTTTCAGGGTAGTAAGAAATCAGTTAATGCCAAAAGCATCCGTAAGGTCTAAAACACAACACCCCACCTGGGCTGTTTCGCCTGATGCTGTCACAACTCCCCACACACTATGTTTCAAACACATTGGAGTTATTACCCTTGGTAGAAATCCACAAAGCAAAAATTAACACTGAGAAGGAAGTTTAGGACATAAGAAACTTTTAAAGAAGGATGACAGAGGTGTTGTTACCTGGGGGGTTCAGTTTCTCAAAACTGTGCCACTAACATTTTTTAGTGTATGCACACTTATATTTTAAAAAGTTTAAAAAAAAACAATACAGTGCAGGTTTGGAGACAGAAGATGTTGACAATAGTTGGATGGTTGTTGACAACAGTTGGAACTACATGACAGTAAGATGCTGTTCTACTTATATAGTTGACATTTTTCTGTAACTTAAAAACACTGAAATATGTTCAGCTTTTTAATACAATTTCAAATTAGGACCACAATGAGATATCACTACATAGCCAGCAGAACTGCTTAAATTAAAATTCTAAGTGCTGAGCTGGAATTCCGGTTTAAAAGATAGGAAGCAATTGGGAATTACTGCTGGTAAGAGTGTATGCTGGGACAAACATTTTGAAAAACATTATCTAAATTTGAGGATGACCCTATCTTAGCTCCCAGTAACTGTACTACTAAAGTATATTAAACCAGAAATGCATGCACATACACATCAAAATGAAAGAAACTTCAGAGCAGCTTCCTCCAAGATATCCAAAAACAAATAACAATTGAAATTCCACCAGAAATTTATACACCATGGCAAATTTATAATGGGGTATTACTAATGAAATTGAAAAATTCTTATTGCATAAAATTTTTTCAGATGTATCTTAAAGTGAAAGATATATATATATATATGTATATATATACGTGTGTGTGTGGAAAATATGATTCTACACTTAGACTACAGGACTCCCCAAATTTTGTGATTGAGAAATCACAATAAATCAGAAATGAGCACAGTGAAGTCTTCGGACTTCAATAGTTGTGTGATGGTTTGTGTGTATTTTTCTTGCAGTATATCATTGAGCTGTCACAGTTGAGCATTTTTATATGTTTTACTTCTCTTAAAAATGTTTAACTGGGGACCGACGGGAGGGGGGGCCGCGGAGGACTAGCACAGCAATTAGAGCGCGTGCCTAGCAAGCTCAAGGCTCTACGTTCAACTCCTCAGCACCACACAAGCTGGGCATGGTGGCGCATGCCTGCAATCCCAGCACTCGGAGGCAGAGGCAGGAAGATTTTCATGGGTTCGAGGCCAGCCTGGCCTATATAGTGAGTTTAGCACCAGCCCGGTCTACAGAGTGAGATCCTGTCACAAAAGATAGGAAGGGAGGAAGGGAGGAAGGGAGGAAGGGAGGAAGGAAGGGAGGAAGGGAGGAAGGGAGGGAGGGAGGGAGGAAGGGAGGGAGGGAGGAAGGAAGGGAGAGAGGGAGGGAGGGAGGGAGGGAAGGAAGGAAGAAAAAAGAAAAACAAAGAAAGAAAGATAATTTAACAGGGGCTAGAGGTGGAGACCAGTGGTTGGAGTGCTTGCCTAGCAAGCTCAAGGCCCTGAGTTTGATTCCACAGCACCACACAAGCTAGATGTGATGGCACACACCTGTAATCACAGCAGGGAAGCTGAGGCAGGAGGGCTGCTATGAATACAAGGCCAGCCTGGGCTACAGTGAGCTCAGGACCAGCCTGGACTACAGAATAAGACCCTGTCTCAAAATAAATAAAGGATGTTTAACTACATGGTATTTTGATACACACTTCTAGATAGTAAAGACATGAATAAATGAGAATAGTGGTTCCATGCGAAATGATATATCACTAGAAGGTAGACTGTGATAAGTTCAAGATGTGTCCTATGAACCCTAAAGCAACTATTAAAGTAATAGAACAGTGGTTGACTTATGGGGAAGGAGAGGGATGGGAAGTGGTACTGAGTAGGGAGATCTGATTTTGGGATGTTATGGTTTGGACCTGGAACGTCCCCTAGAGGCTCAAATTGAAGGCTTGATTCCCAGTGCAGCAACATTCAAGAGGTAGAACTTAGGTGAAACGAATCGTGAGGACTCTAACCTCATCAACGAATTCACTGACGAGTGAATAGCTGAACACTGAATGGGCTGTTAGCTGGTAAGGCCTACACCTGCATGCATAGCTAAGTGATTAGAACGCTCGTCTGGGATGCCTGAGATCCCAGGTTCAATCCCTCAGCTCCACATAACAACTTGGTGTGGTAGTGCACACCTTTACTCTCAGTACTCAGGAAGGTAAGGCAGAAGAATTGCTGTGAGTTTGAGGCCAGCCTGGGCTACACATAGTGAGTTCGTGGGCCAGCCTGAACTGCAGAGGGAGGCCCTGTCTCAAAAAAAAAAAAGAAAAGAAAAGAAAGAGAGAGATGTGAGGCCTAGCTGGAGAAGTAGGTCAAGGAGGCACATCTTTTTTCTCCCCCATTTTATTGATATTTATACGTGCAAAATTTAAGGTTTACAATGGAGTTGAGCACTTTGTGCACATACATATCCTGCCAAGGACACAAGGGCTTTCCCACTCTCTTTCTGTCCCTTCCCCCACCTTCCCCTGCCTCTCTTTCCCCCCCCCCACCCCCCTGTTTCACTTTGTTTTTCACTTTAAGTTCCGTAATAGTTGTGAGTCCCAGGAGGCACATCTTTAAAGGGTGTATCTAGTCCATCATACCTTTCTCTGGCTGACGTAAGCAGCTTTCCTCCATCCTGCTCTCCTGCTGTGATATTTCAGCCTTGCCCCAGGCCTAAAAGCAATGGAGCTGGCCTACCAGGGCCTGAAACTAGGAACCAAATTAAATTGTTCCTCCTTTAAGTTTTTTTTTCCAGTTATTTTGCCACAATGATGGAAATCTGGCACTTGGAGTTACTACTCATTTTATAGACTTTGACTTCAATGATAATCACATGTACCTTTGCTTTATAGTAATTCAGAAGCTAATAGTTATGTGGTGTGCACGTTTATGAACATGTATCATTTCACAATAAAATAATTTTAGGCAGCTGAACCAGGTTTGAATGCTTCTGAACTATAAATTCACATCTGGCATAAACTTAGAAATGAATGCTGAGCTTTTTAGGGCTTTGTTCCTTGTTACAAACTACAATTCATGTCTGGAAAGCTCCACACTCTTCGACCTAAAAAAGTCTTACTCCATCCTTCAAGAACCACTTCTAATGTCATTTCTGGGCCAGCTTCCTCAGGCAATTAACTCCTGTCTCCTGTTGCTGTAAGCCACCATTCCAATTAAGTGTCTGGCTGTCTTATTCCTCTGCGTTCCTCAGAATGAGAGACCACAACTTATTCCTCTTACTTGGGCCACCATCTAGCACACTTCCTGGCACATAATTGACAATCATGAAAAGTTACTGGATGAGCTTGAGTGAATGACTTTTCATCTTTATCACACTACAGAAATATTGACGCTAACCCAGATACGACAATTCAGATGTTCAATATTAAAATGCCGTAGGGTTTTAAACCTTCTTTACATTGTTACTTCCAATGTTATACTTTAATTTTCATGTTTCCTTAGATCAAGATAGATACAAGTGAATGTCAAAATAGTGACATATTTTCCATTGTTTTATGCCTTAGTCCTGCTACCTGATTCCAGTGCTTTCTCCATCCTTTGCTAATTTAATTCATGGCTTCCATAGGAATCTTTGAAAATGGGTTTGTCTGATAGGTATAGTCTTCTTTGTGAATGTATAGCAAAGAATGAGTAGGAGAAGTTTGTGAGAGAATAAGAATCAATCTATATAAGTCATGTAGACAGGCACAGTAATGTATGGCTTGTTAAAGGAGGTTTTTTTGAAAACTGAAATTTTAAAAATGCATTTGGAATATTATAACCCCACCATGAAACCACATACTTGATTTCAACCAACTATATTCTCACAAACAAAATCTTTCAAGCAAAATAATTCGACTATTCTTTAAAAGTTGTGCTTTAAAAACAACCTTTTTTCTGTCAAAAACTGGAATCATAGATGCTTGGGAATCCGTTTCAAAACAACATCTTATACTATAATCATTTAATTTTACATTATGATCATTTAGTTTTTCTGTTTCATTTTGAAAAGCCTAGACCCAACATTAAGAAATATTTCTGCCTTAGGATACACAAGCAACGTAAAATTTATATTTCAACTGAGTCATTCAGAAATTAAAGTTATACAAAGTATGAAAAGGCAGGAAAACTGAATAAATCTGGCATTTCCAACCAAGAACAATCTAATTCCACTTTTTAAAATTTTTTCAGCTACAGAGCAAGACGCTGTCTCAAAATAAATAAACAGAACAAATAATTTTTTCTTCAAAAGTAGTTTTACATAAAAATAAAAGTGCACATATTTATGGGACATTGGATGTTTTGAAGCATGGATATATTGTATAATATTCAAAACAGCTTGAAGCTTTCTAGGTCCTCAAATGTTTATCATTGCTTCATGGGATAACATTCAAACCCTTCTCTCAGAGCTTTTTGAAACATAAAGTATCTTGTGACTACCTATATTTGTCCTATGGTAGTGCACCAGAATCTCTTGCTCATACCTAACTGTAGTTAGTACTCTTTGGTCACCTTATGGCATTCTCCCTCCCACAAAGGTGTTTAGTGTATCTGGAGTTATTCGACCATCACCACAATGGATCTCAGGGCATTTAAGTCCTTTACTTATGGGCAGTTGATCTCTGTATGTCTCACTTCCTTATCTGAAGCAAATAGAAATCTGCTTTCTGTCTGTACAGATTTGCATATTATAAATATATATTTATATACCTCATATAAATGGAATTACCAGTAAGCGGCCTTTTTCATGTTCGGCTATTTTTTAGCATGTATTCGTACTTCATTTTCCTGGCTGAATAATAGACAGTCACAATGACAGACCACATTTGACTTCCACTCATGGGCAGTTAGTTATTTTCCCCTTGATTTTTTTTATGAATAGAGCTGCCATGAACATTCATGTACATGTATTTTTCTTGGATATATGCCTAGTCACATTTAGAACTCTGCATTTCACTTGTTATAGAAAAGCCAGACAGTGTTCCAAAGTCACTCCCCCATTTTACAAAGCTGCTGGCAACATAGGAAGGTTTCAGTTTCTCCACGTCCTTGCCAACACTGTAAATGTTTTTCTTATTATCACACTCCTAGTGGTGTGGTTGATTCTCATTTCCCTAATGCCTAACCAAGTTTAGCATCTTTTCATGAGTTTATGGACCATTTGTGTATCTTTGCTGAATAACTAACACATTTGACTTTGGAATATCCCACTTACACTCTCATAAAGATAAAAACAAATTCCTTACTATTATCTAAGCCTAGAATCTAACTCTACATAAAACATGAAGTACTTCTGCTGGATTGTAAAATACAGTGAATTCAAGGACATAACTACTGTGTGAACTGAGTGTCAATTATCCCTTGTTTCATCTGGAAGATCTGTTCCTTATTTCAGAATACCAAAGCTCTGGTGTTCTCATGGCATTTGAACTGTGGGCATAAAATTCCTTTCCTCTAGTCTGCACTTGTTCCTGTAACATGTGAGTATGTCTTCCAATCTGATAGTCCTTTTAACAGTCTTAGAAATACAGAGATCTCATAGAATGCCAACAGTAAAAATTTGTTCTTAAGATACTTTATGGGGCTAGAGGCACAGCTAAGTGGTCAGAGCACTGGCCTACTAAGCATGAGGCTCTAGGTTTGATTCTCTTGTACCACATAACCTGGGCAAGATAGTGCGTGCCTGTAATCCCAATACTTGGGAGGCTGAAGCAGGAGGATTGCTGTGTGTTCAAGGTCATGTTGGGCTACAGAAGGAGTTCAGGACTGGCTTGAACTATACAGCAAGACTCTGTCTCAGTAAATAAATAAATAAATAAATAAAAGAACTATTTTGTCATTTCCAACACTGTTTAGCATTGTATAAAAATAAGGTATCTGCTTTGTTAAAATCATGTAATTTTAATAGCCTGTTGTATTTCAATTTAATGTTAATTCTCTCCCCCAGAGACCTATCAAATAATCCTCTTGGTGGCCTCCTCTGATTCTGTATTACTTTCCAGTCTGCCTTTTTCCTCTTTACCTATGAATAAAGCAGATTGGAAAATTAGGATATTGCATCTAAAGTCTCTTTAAATATCAAAGACTGGATGCAGTAGGAACTTAAGACCGAATAAACGATTTATTTTTATTAGGATGTACTTGTGATATGCAGAGATCACATTAGATTGAAAAATTTAGACGTACACATGGCATCACCTTCCCACTCACTACCCCTCCCCCCACCCCTCCTCCCACCCACCCCGTCCTTTGTCCCCTCGTCCTTTCCAGGGATCCATCAGCTGCTTTTTAATGTCTCACTTGTTTGGCTCTATTACTTATGTGTACTTCGGTTTTCTCATATTAGAAAAACCATGTAACATTTAATTTTGGGGGGTTGATTCATTTCATTAAGCATAATGGTCTCAAGTTGTATCTATTTTCTTATAAATGACTCAAAATTATCCATCCAGATTAGTACTCCATTATGTATATATGCTACTTTTTTTTATCCAGTGGTCTAATATTGATATTTCAGCATCTTCCACAATTGAACTGTCATTAATTGTTCTGCTTATAAACATGGATGCACATCTCTGTTATACAGTGGTTTGTTTCATTTTGTTTGGAGGTAAGGTTTTGTTCTGCAGTCCGGGCTGATCCTGTTCTCACACCTAGAACTCATAGCAATCTTCTCTCCTCAGCTTCCCAAGTGCTGGGATTATGGGCATGCGCTACCACGCCCTGCTAAATCTTCATGTGGTGCTGGGGAATTAAACCTAGGGCCTTGAACATGCTCAGCAAGCACTTTAACCAATGAACTATGTCCCCAGCTCAATAATATGACACTTTCAACCCTTTACAAAATATATTAAGAAGGGGTATTGTTGGGTCAGATGGATTATGTTTTCAGTTTTTGGGAAATCTCCATACTTCTTTCCATAATGATTGTACCAGTTTACAGTCCAACCAGTGATGTAAAAGGATTCCTTTTTCCCTCTGCACCGTCACCAGCATTTACTGTTTTTTGCATTCTTGATAAAAACCGTTCTCACTGGGGTAAAATGGAACCTCAGTGTTTTTCTGATTTGCATTTCTCTAATGGCCAAAGATGTTGAACATTTTTCTGCATGTATTTCTTGGCCACTTATACTTCTTTTGAGAACTATGTATTCATTTCAATCGCCCACTTTTAGTTGTTTTTTTTTTTCGAGGAGTCTTTTTTTTCCAGTTCTTTGTATATGTTACTTATTAGCCCTCTGTCTGAAGTGTAGGTGATAAAAACTTGCCCCCATTCAGTAAGCTCTTTCTTCATTCTGTTGATTATTTCCTTTGCTGGACAGATTTTTAATTGATATTATTCCAGTTGTTAGTTCTTATTATTTCTTTTGCATTTGATGTCCTCTTGTAAAAGTCTTTGCCTATGCCTTAGTCTTCAAGAGTTTTGCCTCTTTTCATTCTCTGGAAGTTCAGTGTTTCCCTTTTATTTTCAAGGTCTCTGATCTAGTTTGATTTGATTTTAGTAAGGTGATATGATTTTTATATGTGATATTTTATGACTTTCTATCCACTGTCGTAACAACAGGACTAATTTATATTATACTAACAAGATCAAATTCATTTGTACAAATGTAATCCCTCTACATTTTCTTTTTTCAACCACCTGTAATTTGCCTCAGTTTTTGTTTACATTCAATTAGGGTTATTTTTCCTCTCTTTTATCATATATAAATAAGCTTGATTTATTATTAGAATCCTCATTCTACTGTATATAATCACTTCCACTCATACTTCTTCTCTTTCCTTTTCTTGCATTTCTTATATAGAAGAGTGTCTTCTATTAATTCCAAACTTTTCATTATTATAAGACAGAAGCATCCGACCATTCATAATATCTTCCAGTCTAGACATGCCTAGGCATTTACACATTGAAAGATTTATTATTTTATAATAAATTACTTTCCCTTCATTTCTCTTTCATATTAGGCCTGGGTTATTATATTGATTTTTTGAAATGATATGTGAAGGTAATTTATATCTTCTAAGACTTTCATTCAAGATAATAAAAAGAAGTATTATAAAACATTAGTTATGAAAATAGAACATGAGTGTGCAAGGGTTAAGAGCCACCGTCCCACATCATATCACATCTGGTTGTCACAGAAGGGACAGTGTCTTTTCTGTGCTGTGGCAGCCTCTATGATCTCAGATGTGTGGGCTTGGTTCTTGATAAGTTAATGGATTTTAGATAATCTTCTCTAACCAAAGCCTGGCTGCAAGATTAATGATGTTAGGTAATTGCCCATCCCCAACACAGTACACCTCAAGCCTCAGCTTCAAAGGTGGAAAATGACAAAACTTGTAGTTCAAGGTCAGGTTAACATGTATTGCTAAGTATTATGGAGTTAGGCAGGATAGGAGAAATATAATCATGTTTGGTTCTATACACTCCAGCTGCCACACAGAAAATTCACCCTAAGATGCTCATGTATTGAGTAAGAAGAAACACGACAGCCTTTCTGGTTTTCTCCAAAGTCCAGTGCAAATGTAGCTGATATTACCCCCCACTGATCCCCATGATGCACCCTTTCTCACTAAGAATTTTCCAGGGACTTAGGGAGTTAACAGCATAATAATATAATTTATAAAGAATGGAAAGAGAAGCTTGAATTTTCTTAAAGTCGGACTCTTGTATGGCCTACTCTTATGTACTGATCATCTTCAAGTCACACGACTGATCAGCTGCGGTCTGGGTCTCTGCACCTTCCAGCTAGTGAAGGCCATTCTTAACAGGAGTCTGGTTGTTGCTACATAAACTGGGAAATACGGAGGAGGATTTATACATCTTGGGGGTTTTTTTCCCCAAATCTTCTCACTTTAACATACGATACAATAAAGTTGCATTAAACCCTATATCAAGACGTCTCCTATAACCGTCATATGCTTTCACCGAAACTAGAATGCTATTTGTCCACATGGACTGTTTAATGCACACTGAATTGAACATCAGTAGAGGCACCAACCAGTCATTCCAGACTGGAGAGAAATAGTCATCACCTGCCTCACAATGTTTTTGGAGATGATGGGAATAAACTGTAAATATTATGGAATACCTGGATCAAAATGACAAGTGAGGAGGAATTCCTAGGAAGGATCATAGCATCTTTTCATGGTAAATACTCAATGAGAAAAAAATAAAACATGTCTTTCTCAGAAATAAACATAAAAAAGTCTAGATATTCTGAATTTCTTTGCCCCTTGCAGACACATGAATCTGTGATTCATTAAGAATTATAGGTGAAATGTAAAGTTGCTTGAGTCATTTGCTGGCTGATTGAATGACTGAAACCAGAGCTTTCCTCAATATACCTTAGTCGTACCTGTCCCGTTTCTTTGCCCATTTGGGTCAATAAATTCTTAATAAAATGAAGACTTTATGAAGTATGATTTATCTTATAGATGCAGTAATATGTTTGCTTGATGCATTAGTTTTCTGGCACTGTCTGAAAGTTTGGATCTGGAGTGTCCCACAAAAGGCTCATGTGTTTAGAAGATGATTGGATGACACAGGTCATTAATATCAGCAGATTAATCCATTGACTTCCAGTGCTGTTAAAAGGCCTGGCTTGTCAGAAGGGTGGATCATTAGGGTGTAACCTGGAGGGTGGGCTTCCTTCACTAACCTTGCCCTTTGCTCTTTTTTTCTGGTGTCAGGAGAGGACCAGCCCTTCTGTGGCAAGGCCTCTTCCCAACCCTTCACCCACTGCCAGATGCCCGTGAATGGACGGTGATCTTCTGAAACCATGAGCTAAAGTAAACCTTTCCTCCATTAGGTTGTGGATGTTAGGGATTATGTCTCAGCAATGAGAAAGTGACTGTAAGACAGACTGCATTATAAAGTATCAGGAACTGAGTTACTTGAACAATAACAATTGTGGGCTCATAGTTCCGGAGGCCAGGTGTGCAAAGATCAAGGTGTCCAGGAGGCTCACTACTGCATGGTTTCCCTTACATGAAAAACCCAAAATATAAGTAAGTTAAGAATCAAACTAAGAGATGACAGCAAACAGGGAAGTAGGCTTTGTGGAGATGAGAAGGGGATCTGGGAACCGGGGAAGATGGGAAACTGGGGAGGGAAAGAGGAAATGAAAATAACTAATATGTGTGTGATACATTACATAGACCAATTCTTAAGGTGAATGTAATGCCTATGCACCAGAAACCTATACTAATAGAAATAATGATTATTATGGAGGCAAAACATTAGAACCTCTGTTTTAAAAGAAAGATTCAGATCTTATCAAGCAGCGTTCCCTTTGAAGGTGCTAAGATGGATCTGTTCTAGTCCTTTCTCCCAGCTTCTAGTAGTTCCTTGAGTTGTGGCAACAGAGCTTCACATCATGGGGAGTGTGTGTGTGTGTGTGTGTGTGTGTGTGTGTGTGTGTGTCCAAATTACCCTTTTATAAGGACACCAGTCATATTGGTTAGAGACCCACCCTACTCCAGTCTGACCTCATCTTAGGATCTAATTAGTGTCTCTGCAATGATACCATTTCCAAGTAAGGTCACATTCTGAGGTTCTGAGGTACTAGGGTATTAAATTCCAAGAAAGAGAACATAATTCAACCCTTATCATTTGTCTTTATGCTAATAGTAGTAATGATCTTTGACTGTGAAATTAAGATTGTGTGAAATTATAACTCTGTGAAAGGAAGTTAAGCCTGTTTTTGAGTATGGCTTAGTAAGCATGACTTCTAGTTTCAGTTTTAGTCTTCTTGCTCAGGTCTCTTCTTAATATTTAGACAGAAAAATGCCAGAAGACTTGGACAATTTTAAGTGTCCATATGTTGACTGTTATTTGTGACAGAAAATATAGTATCAACAGAGATACAGCTATTTATTATAAAAGAATGTACAAAATCACCAGTCACGTCAAAAAACATTTTAAATATTTGAGCATATAAACATTGTTATCTACAGCTCAGCTTTCTGCTTCCTGTCCTCCTCAAGATTAAGAACCTTCAAATCCAAGACCAACCCAAGCAAAACTGTGTAAGAAAGGGAAATTCTCTTTTTCGGTTGTTCCTTTCTCACCCTGGCCCTGCTTCCTTCCTCCCACAGGCAGCGCACCTGAGACACAGAACCACATCTGGTCTGCCTTTCCTGGCCAGCATCCTCCAGGGTCCTTTTGCCATTCTACCTGAGTCTTGCTGACCTTCCCTGCCTTACCCAAATCACCCAAATCACCCAAGATCTCTTCAGAAATTCTCGGTAAATCCATATGGGAAAAAGAGGAAAAAACCTTCTGTGGAAACAATGGTGACACTTCTGTTAGCTAATTCAAGATAGCAACTTTTATTGGGGATTTCAGACAAGGCCAGCTATATATTGTGCGGGGATCAGTGCAAATACAAACCCAGGGCTCTATCCACTACCCCATTCCATTGGAGTCAATCCCCAATGGAATATAACCCCCAATAATAAATGTTCAGGACCTAGACTGGGTATGTGCAAGAAACACCCTCCTAGTCACTTGTCAAATACACCTTGATGCTGTGACCCTAGGAAGATGTCATCCACCATCTTGTCCTTCTCTGAAACACCACAGGCCATCACCTGGCTCTCACTCTCCTTGAACCTGTACCCAGGACCTCTGCAGGGGCAGAGAGAAGAAATACAATGACAGTTTGCTTCCCCGATCTAATGAAGCAATCTGGTTGCTGGCACATGCCGAAAGTGGCGACGGCCACGGGAGGAGACCGAAGAGGAGCAAAGTGTGCCCAAGGCACTAGGAGACAGAGAGCAAAAAGCCCCAAGCCTGACAAGGAAAGCCAGAGAGCCAGTACAAGGTAGCACCTAATGTGAGTCAGGGCTTCACATGGCCTACAAATGCTCCAATGTCCCATCAGACTTATTATTTTAAGAAAATAGCCACAGAATATCAAGCCCCAAGGAGAGAAGCTCCATATAAAAGAGGCAGATATTTTCATGCATGAAGATCTTTGTAGTGTTCTTCCAGTCACATCGCATCATAAGAGACATCAAAATATCCCATAAAGAACATAGGATTTGAAAATGAAAAGATCCAGATTTGTGCTCTGAGTTTCAAACTTACAATTACTAACTAAAATATATTGCCATTAAACTTTTCAAAACCATGCTTTTATCAATAAGATGGCATTGTATTAGGTGGTATCCTATAAAGATTAAATTAAATAAGGTCAGCATGATAGACACCAAATGAAAAATCTACCAAAAGTCATTCACGTCTCTTTGAGATCACAGTACACACACTGGAATCCCCAGTATCTTTTACAGGTAGGTGGAGCCATATGATTGAGTTCTTTCCCACAGAACATAAGCATAGGTGACATCTGCCATTTCTAGGCCCAGCCCAGAAAATTCTCCCGCAACCCCTTCTCTGTGTTGTACACTGACTGACTGTAGATTATAAAGAGGTCCTAGAAACAGGCAATCTTATCACAGGGTCCACTGAAGGCCCAAACAATCTACCAGCAAAATTCAGGAAGTCTATGATTTAGAGGAGAAAAATCTTTAAATCTTTGTTTTCACTAACCCGCAACTGAAATGTAGTACTTTATTTCACTATTAACGTAGGCTATGGAGCGCAATATATGAGCAGTAACTGACTCAACCAATAACAATCACCAATATTGTCGTATTTCATTACACTTGTATACATCTCAAAATACAATGTATTTTCATCACTGGATGATATCACAGTAGTTATAAGACCCCCCTTCTAGGTTTTCTTATCAAATGTATATTAGTATAAAAAATTGGCTCCCAACACTCAGGAGGCTAAGGCAGGACAATTGCTGTGAGTCCAAGGCCAGCCTGGGCTCCATAGTGAGTTCAGGATAAGCCTGGGTTATAAAGAGAGACCCTACCTCAAAAAAAATGGCTATTTTAACAACTACATTTCAACATAATTCTCAGTATATAATCTTATATATTTAATTTTATCCTTTTGTAAACATTATCCCAGGAAGAATATTTTGAGGTTTGACCAGGCTGCCTAAATGGGCTCTGACATAGAAAGTTTAGAAATCCTAATAGGATTATACTAAGGGAATAGATATGACACGAAAGGCTGTTTACTATACAATTCCATCTACAGAATACTAGAAAAGAATTTTATTGGAACAGGAGTTGATAGCAGGCAAAGAAGACTGGCTACTCTTACAGTTTGGATCTAGAATGGCTCCCAAAGCCTTGTAAATTAAGGACTCAGTCCCCAGCCAGCTGATAGCACTATGAAAAGGTGGTGGGAAGCTGGAAGGTGGGGGCACTCAGAGAACATAGATCACTGGGGTGTGCCTTTAAAGGTACATCCCACCCCCCACCCTGGCCCCTTTCACTCCCTCTGCTTCCTGGTGGCCATAAAACGAGAGCTTTGCTTCACCTCACACTTGATGATGATGAGGAGGAGGATGATATCCAACCTCATCTCAGACCCAGTACCATGGACTGACACCTTTGAAATTCTAAACTAAAATAAATGTTTCCTCTTTTAAGTTGATTTTCTTGGCCATTTTGTCAGAGTGCTAGAAGGCTAACATGGCAACAGAGGCATATGGTTACTTTATGGAGCAAGGAAAATGTTCCGTATCTCAAACGTGAGGATGGTTGCACAACTGTCCACATTTGTCAAAACTCTTTGACCTACACACTTAAAAAGGGCTATTTTTACTGTGTGTAAGTTCCACTTAAAAGCTTGTCTTTCCAAGGTTGAAAAGAACCCTGTTAGGGGACCACAGTCACAAGTGGAAAGGGCCCAGCACAATAACATGAGTGACAGCCATCTCACTAACCTGAACATTTTCCTAGGCTGTTATGCAAGGGAGAAATGAACTTCCATTGGATTAAGCTCATGAATTTGGGTCTGTTTGTTAAGATAATGTACACTACCTGTATACATTTTAGAAAAGTATTTTATACAACATAGTACAAAGGTTGGAATGAGAGTATTCATGGTCAAGTACTGATCTTGCTATTTATAAGGTTCTTCTCTGAACTCCAATGTTCTCATATGTAAAATGGATGGAATTAGTAATGACTGCTCTACTTTCAATATGTTGTGATTTCAATATGCTGTAAAGATGAAGGACTACATAATCTTATCTCAGCACATACACTGAATAAAGAACTGTTATTTTTGTTATTTAACCAGCCACACACTGATTGTATTTGGAGCATTAACTAATTCATTTATATTTTTGGCCCTATTGCCCCCTTCTTTATCACGTGATTTTCATATCTCAAAGTTAGAGGAGATGTTCCAGGCCATTGCATCTAACCCTTTCATTTTCAATTTCTCCTTAGGGAAACAAACGCAAAACAATAGTACAGGCATAGGTGCTAAGTGATAGAACTGGCAACTGAGACTCAGCACTGACAAAGAAGTTCCAGAAAACTGCCTGCCACATTTTGAGCCAAAGCCACAGCTGAAGGGCATGCTGCCTTCCTACAGGGATTCCAAAGGGAGGGGAAGAAGGGAAGGAAGACCTAGCAGGGAGGATGTCACCATTTGGTAACTGATCATCTGAAATGAGGCCATTCTTTTCCTTTTCCTCTGGAAAGCCAAAGAAAGTTGATATCACAAAGACAAAGGATTCAAAATTCTCCCATCCACAGAACTGGAGTTTAAAAGTAATTTCGTGTGCAAGAGCAAATCAGGAATTGGACTGGCCAAATGCCTGACGCTACTTCAGAGAATGAGGGTAGAAGTGAGAGAAGGCTTCCCTGGCAGGGCAACCTGAACTTGTGCTATTGGCAAAACATGGGTTTTTGAGGGAGCCCAGATGATAGCGCTGAAGGAATGTGATCCTGAGACATTTCAATTTTATTCCACTGAGCAGTCACTCAACAGTTGGTAGGAGTCCAGCAAGAGGAAATTGAAGTAGACTACAGACTGGTAGCTACAAAGTCCAAGCCAGATACCCTGTGTGAAGGTCTAAGCGAAGACCAGGTCCTTCTTAGCACCCTTCAGATACACTTCATAGAAAATCAGAGTTTTGTTGCCAAAAAAAAAGTGAATTCTAAGCACCAGTCAGTGTTCATCAGGTATTTAGTCACAACAAAAAGAGTAACCGCCACTTCAGAATAGGCCATTGGGTCAGGAGACCTCGGAGGAGAAAGATGTGACAAGGAAGAGGTAATCAGCATCCATACTCCAGTCAGCCAGGCCATAAGCTCCAGACCCTTCCATCACCAGCACCAAGAAACTGGACACAAAACCCTGACCCATTTGTTTGGGGGGTTAGAAAGACTGTGGTCAAGTACGAGTTTAAAATCTAATTTATGTGTTCGTTTGTTTGTTTCTGAGACAGGGTCTCCTTCCGTAGCCCAGGCTTTTCCTGAACTCAATATGGATCCCAGGCTGGCCTTGGGCTCACAGCAATCCTCCTGCCTCAGCTTCCTGAATGCTGGGATTACAGAAGTGCACGATCTCACCCAGCTTTATGTGGTGCTGGGAAGTCAAACTCAGGGCCTTGCACTTGCATGGCAAGTGCTTTAACTGCTGTGCCAGTCTTTCAGCCCTAAGTTTAACATTTAATAGTTAATAGTATTGAATTTTAAAACATTCTAATATCTAATGTTGTAATAACTGTTGTGTCTCGAGAGTTGTGGAATTGTACTGCCATGCCTCAGAGGAGCCTACTTCCTGGAGGCAGAGACTAGCTTCAGAAACAAATAAAACCACTTCATGTTGATGCCTATAATTAATTTATGGCATGAATAACACTCTAACATTCCCTGAGCACCATATTCATCTCAATGGCATTTGTTTAAACAACATTTCTGTCACATCAAGGAGAATTTCCAAGTGAAGATAAGCTGATGTGTTATTCCCAACTCCATTGACAAAAGTAAGGGTCTGGCAATGGACTATGTCTACAAGTGTCTTAACAAGCACACGTACTGGCCTGGTCATCATTAATGCTTTGTGAGTTAAGTGCACAAAGCAGAAATGAGAGGTGCAGGGGATCGTAGAGCTTTGCCAGGCAACTGCTCACTGGAGCATTACCTCCTGGGTAATAGATGTCTGCGTAACAGAAAACATGGTATGTGGAAACTGTTCCCTGTCACCACTACACTTAATTTGTGAATAAACAGTATTCATTTGCAGAAAATGAGGACATCAGTTCAGAGACATGTATCAGGACCAGCAGCAAAGTCACAACCAATTGCTTCTCTCTGGGTTGTCATGGAGCCATTTTTGGTTTATTGTGTTTTCACTCTTGAATAACCAAAAGTTCACTGTGAAATGATTCTCTGAAAGAGAAACTAAAAGTCGAAAATTGAAGATAAAGCCATCACAGTGCTTCATCAACCCCATGAGGGGGGAAAAAAGGCCAAAACTACATGCTTAGCCATTGTTATTATATTAACTGAATTGTGTCCTGTAAAATTAATGTTGACATCTTCATGCCCAATATTCTAGAATATGGTTGTATTAGGAGATAGAATCTTTAAAAATAATTTACCTAAAATGAAGTCACTAGAATGGGCCCTAATCCTATAACACTGGTATACTTACTAAAAAGGAGTTATTTGGGGGATGGAGGAATAGCTCAGCAGTTAAAGCACTTGTCTAGCAAGCTCAAGTGCAATTCCTCAGCACCACATAAGCTGGGCATGGTGGCGCATGCCTATAAGCCCAGCACACAGGAGGCTGAGGCAGGAGGACTGCTGTGAGCTCGAGGCCAGCCTGGCCTATATTACAAGTTCAGGACTAACCTGGACTACAGAGCGAGACCCTATCTGAAAAAATAAAGGGGGCGTCATTTGGATGCAGATACACAGGAAGAAAAAACCATGTGAAGCCACCTGCAGGCCAAAATGACAGGCCTGGCAGGAAACCAACCCTGCTGACATCTTGATCTCAGACTTCCAGACTCGTGAACTGGGGAAAAATAAATAAATAAATAAGTTTCTGTTGTGTAAGCTACCCAGTCATTATTACTCTGCTACCACAGCTCTAATACAAACTAATACAGCCAGAAGTATTTTTCAGCCAATTACTTCACTGTAAATTGTAGCATTATAGAGTGCATAAGTACCCACGCTTCAATTCAAAAGAATCTGTTACATAGAATAAGAAATTGTTTTAGCTCAGTATGGTGGTGTAGGCCCACAGTCCCAGCATTTTAGAAGGCTGAGTCAAGAGGATCACAAGTTTGAATGCAGCTTTGAAAACTCAGTGACTTAGTGAGGCCTTGTCTCAGAAATCAGAACTAAAAAACAGGCCAGGGATGTAGCTTAATGTGAAAGCCCCCGTTACAGCTCCAATACCATAAAAAAAGTTCTGTAGTAACTGTAACTAGTAATACTGGAAAATGGCATTCCAGCAAGAGTATGAATGGATTCCATGAATCAAATACAAAAATGAGAAAATATACATTTATGTTGAGGTGTAATCCTTCAGTTGATCTATTAACATATACGTGCAATAAAATATAGAAATCATGAGGAGAGCAGGGTTAATGCTTACAAAACACTCAAGATTAGTTAACTTTGACACACCTTCTATGATGAAAGTGTGTTATGTTGTGAACATTTCTCTCTTTAACAATAAAAATGACAGTGTCCATTATTTTGACCCAGAAGAAAGAGATTAAAGTACTTTTTACCTTAAGTTCCAAGGAATATTATTGTCATTTACCTTAGTAGTAAAGAATTTTATGATTGTCACAGACTAGCTACTTGTTCTTTGATTAAGCCCTACCAACAGCAACCAAGAAAGTTCACTCATTGACTCAAGAAACACTTATTGAGCACTTTTTTGGAGATTCTATTTATCAAGACAACACGATTCTTCTTCTCAATAAAAAGTCTACTAAAGAAATTTTCTCCAATTTTAAAATAATAATGCAAGAAAAATGTAATCACTCATTTCAAATTTTATTCTGTGATCTATGCAGCAGAGATGTAATTTTCTCATGGAGAAGAATGAGTCTGTCTGCATGTCAGTTTTAGTTTAAAAGACAATTCATAATTCCGAGTCTAAATCTTCCTGCATATAAAGCTTCTTGGACTTAAAAATTATTTTTAAATACTGTGGACCTTAAAAAAAGATGCAAAGTATAACCAAGAAAAATTATTCAATAGATTACAAGTGGTATTGTTGAACTAAATGTCAACTTCAATTCAGTTGAAGAAAAACCAAAAGATGCTCACAAAGAAAGTTTTGTTGTTTTTTCTTCCCCTCGTATTTACTAGTATGTATATGTGATACACAATGATTACATTGAACTTGAGAATTTTGTGCGATATATAGATATATATATATAGATATATATATATATATCACATCAACTTCACGTTCCCTTCTCATCCCCATTTTTTGTGCTCCCACACCCTTCCTCATGCTCCCTGACTCTCAATATCTCACCCACCTATTATTTATTACACTATTATTTATTTACACTCTAGGTTTCTCATATTGAAGAAATTGTGCTGTTTTTAACCTTCTGAGTCTAATTCACTTCACTAAACATAATGGTCCCAAGTTGCATCAATTTACCTAGACATGACTCAAACCTGTCTTTATGGCAGAGTAGTACTCCATTGTGTGTATATACCATATTTTTTGTATCCATTGATCTGTTGATGGATATTTCAATATCTTCCACAATTTAATTAATGTTAGTTGTGCTGTAAAAAAAAAATGTTCTGGAAGAACTGATTATCCAAATGCAGAAGAATGAATCTAGATCCATGCCTGTTGCCAGGTACTAAAATCAAATCAAAGTGAACCAAAGACCTAGATGTTAAAAACAGAAACTCCTAGAGAACAAAAAAGAAGGTATAGGCATGGGCAAAGACGTTCTCATTAGGATACCTGATGCAAAAGAAACATCCCCGTAAATAACAAACGGCATTATATTAAATTAAAAACCTTCTACGCAGCAAAAGAAACAACCGTCAGAGTGAAAAGAGAACCAACAGAATGGGAAAATGTTTTACCTCCTACACTTTGATTAGGAGTCTAATAACTAGAATATACAAAAACTGAACAAAAATAGACCTCTCAAAATCAAAGACCCAACTACCAAATGAGCAACTGAATTGAACAGTCAGTTCTCAGAAAAAGAAGTACAAAATGGCCAGCAAATGCATGGAAAAAAATGTTCAACATCTTTAGCCATTACAGAAATGCAAATCAAGACATTGGAATACTGTCTTACCCCAATGAGATAGGCTTGTATCAAGAACTCACAAAGCAATAGATGCTGGTGAGTGTGCAGGGTGGCGGGGGGAGAACAATTTTATATTTCTGGTGAGACCGCAAACTGGTACAACCACTACAGAAAGCAGTATGGAGATTCCTCAAAAAACTGATACTCCATTTGACCTACCAATACCTCTTCTGGGTATCTTTCCAGAAGACTGAAACCATGTAACTGAGATACACATACACAATAAAGCTCTACCACTGATCTGCTCTTATTTCATGAAAATAAGCCAATAAAAAGTAGCTGTTTGGGGAAGGGCATCATTAATGTCTGGCAATAGTAAATAAATAATAACCATTCTAGGTGATAAAGATTTACCTCCCCTAATTTTGTTGTCCCAAAATTAACTCAGCTGCCAAGCAGACACTGCCACACTTGGAGAGGAATCTCTAGTGACATTGCTATTTGGTTCCTTCCTGCTATGGTTTGCATCTGGAGTGTCCCCCAAAAGCCTCATGTATGTGGATCTGTACATTACTGGGAGGTAGGGAACGGCTGGAAGGAGCAGATGCTTGGGTTTTGACCTGGAAGTTGTGTCAACTTGTTGAGAATGGGGATGACGGGGGCAATCACAGCTTTCAGGTGTATGCTGTTGACTCTGGGGCCCGGAAGTGAGTGAGGGGTGGCCAACTGACAGCTTGCAGTAATTAAAGGAAGGAAGAAGAAACAATGC